>PVIJ01017166.1:0-30363 GCA_004024925.1 Scalopus aquaticus
CCAGAAGATGTGGTACATATACACAATGGAATACTATTCAGCATGGAAAGAAGATAAACACATGCAATTTGCAGCGACATGGATGGAATTAGAGGGGATCATACTCAGTGAAATAAGCCAGAAAGAAAGAGAAAAATATCGAATGGTTTCACTTATAACAGGACTATAGGGAGGCCGGGTGGGAGAGAGACAGTCAGTGTGGTGGGGGGAGAGGAGGAAGGCGGAGGGAGGGAAGGAAAAGGGCACAAAATGGAATAGAAAAGAACACAAGGGACCATGGAGATGGATCACGGGTGAATTGGTGGTGGGCTACCCAAGGGGAATACAAAATGTAAAAGACATAAATAACAATAAAATATATATTTTTAAAAAATGAATTGAGCAATTAGTAGTGTAGCAGAGGGGTATAGAGTCAACACACAAAAATAGGTTGCATTCTTCTATTAAAAAAAGATAGCCAAAAGATGAAGAAATTAAGAAAGTGATCCCATTTGCAATCATGCCAAAAAAATAAATATATAGGTTTAAATCTAACAAAGAAGGTAAATGATCTATACAAAGAAAGACACTGTTGGAAGAAATAGAAAAAGACACATACAAATGGAGCAAAAAAATTTCTCTCTGGTCATGAATTGGAGAAATTGACATTGTCAAAATGGCCATCCTTCCCAAAGCAACATACAGATGCAATGCAATCCCAATAAAAATATCAATGGAATTCTTCAAACAACTAGAATAAACACTACTGAAAATGTTATGGAATAACAAAAAGCAAAAGCAATTGTGACTACAAAGAAAGAGAATGGAGGTATAACAGTTCCAGATCTCAAATTATATTATAAAGACATAGTAATTAAAACAGCCTGGTACTGGGGAAAAAAATGCAAGATGAATAGAATATAAACGAAAACATGTCTGTATGGAAAGTTATCTTGAAAAAAGATCCAAGAACCTACACTGGAACAAGGATAGCCTCTTTAATAAATGGTGCTGGGAAAACTGGACAAGTGCATGAAAAAGAATAAAAATAGATCCCTACCTCACACCAGTCACAAAAATCAATTCAAAATAGATTAAATACTTGGACACAAAGCCTGAAAACACAAAATACAAAGAAGAAAGCATAAATAAAACATTTCAGGACACAAGATTTAGTAATAACTTCAGGGATTTGTCCCCAATAGCAAGGAAATAAAAACATAAACAACTGGGATACATCAAAATAAAAACCTCTGCAAAGTGAAAGAAATGATAGCAATCTAAAAAAAAAAAAAAAGACACGTCTCCAAAGAATACATACTGACTTCAAACAGACACATTAAACAAATATTGAACATAACATTAGGGAAATGATAATGAGATGGAAGAGATACCATCTCGCACCTGTGAGAATGGACAATATCAAAAATACCAGAATCAATTGCTGGCAAGAATGGAGAGGAAAGAGTACCCTCCTACACTGCTGGTGGGAATACATATTGCTTCAGTTCTTATGTAAATCATTATAGATCTGTCTCAAAACATTAAAAATGATTCTGTCATTTTACCCAATAATCTAATACTAGGCATCTACCCCCAAAATTCAAAAACACTAATTCAAAAGGAAACTTGCACTCATATGTTCATTGTAGTACTATTTACTGTAGCTAACCTGTGGAAAGAAACTAATTAGCCCAAAACGAATGAATCAAAAAGTGGTATATATACACAATGAAATACTACTCAGAATACTACTCTGCAATCAAAAATATATATATAAACTTATGCCTTTCATAGAAACATGAATAAAGCTTGAAGGAATAATGCTAAGTGAAATAATTCGGGAGTACGATTAGTACTGGATGTTGGCACTAATATATCACATACACAGTAACTAAACATAAAGTAAGATAAATCAAACTTAAAAAAACTAACCCTGGGCCTCCCTGGTTGCACAACAGGTTGAGAGTAATGCTGTGGAGCTGTTAGCAGCTGCGGCGCGAGTTCGATGCCCGGCTGGGAGATACCCACATAGCACAGCTGACCTCCACTGCCTCCCCTGTTGCTCCCCTCAATCTGTATTTCCATCAGTCTGCCTGTTCTGCTCCCCAATCTGTCTCTGGTGAACCCTCTTACTGCCCTGTGCCTCTGGCCTGCACCCTAGCTCATATGCATAAATAAATACATCTTTAAAAAGAAATAAAAAACAAACTAACCCTTCAGAGTAGGCTACAAAAATGGAGTATCCGCAAGGAGAGGTGATGAAAGAGGGTTAAGAACAAATGGGAAAAAAGTACAATAGACTATGGTATTGGACTATGGGTCATTTGGTGGTGGGTGCACTATGGAGGTAATTCTTGATGGGAGTATCCAAATAGTACCTCAATTTAAAATAATCATGTAGTTTAAAAAAATATATAGCTCAGAGTCTAGAGGGCAAAACAAGTCATAGAAATATGATTCCAGAATTAAAGTTACCTAGGGGGGAAATGATGGGGCGAGAGGTGAGGGCAGATGTGGGATCCCCAGTCCCCACCCTTTGTTCCAGGTATGTAGATTGGCACCAAGTCTGGGTGAAGGTACAATGTAGAGTCAGGCAGAGAGCCTCTTCCAGGACAAAAGTCTCATTATGAGGATATCTGCTGAAAATAGCAGGCAGACATTATGGCCAGATTAGCATAAACAGTCTGATCCCTTCAATAGGAGGTTAAGTGTAAATAGAATTAGAGGTAGGGTGCTTTGATCAGTAGCAGCTTTGGCAACCCCCTGGGCAACCTCTCCTATTCCCTGACCCCTGCTTTGTGTGAGATTATGATGCATCCCAAACACACCATGCATCTTCCTCCATACTGCCCACCTTCCTGGAATCTAAACCCTTCTAATAAAGGTGTAAGACTGGGCCAGGAAGGTGGCCATTTCTCCAGAGATGTGAGCTTTGAAGCTGCATCTCCAGAGGGGTGGTCCCTCTAGGTGACCCTTTCCCTTTCTCTCACTACTTGGACTCTTGAGTTGTTCTTTCTTTGCCCCGTGTTGCCTCCAACATTGTCGCACCGCGAGGTGACAGGGATAATAGGTCCTATGTTTTATCGTAGAGGATTATTGGTACTTTGGTGGTGGGTGTGGTGTGGTCACATACATCTGAATACGTGTGAACCAATTCTCCCTAAATCATATATAGCATTGCAAACTACTATTGCCTCAGTATGTATGTATGTAATATGCATATAGACATAAACAGGAAAAACTCAAATAATTAGAATAAGAAAAAATAGAGAAATTAGGACACGTGATTCAGAAATACAGAGGATAATGAGAGAATACTATGAATAACTTATTCCAATCTGTTGTGGATGGTGATGCGGGAGAGACCAATCAGCTCTCAGGAACACGGTGAACACAGGAGATTTATTATACCAGTGGACCCAAAAGAAACCATAGGCCAAGGAGAGGTTCACCTCTAAAAACCTGGACCCCGAACAAAGGGAGCAGGTAGCTTTTATGGAAGATAGCTTCCACATATCTTGTGGTGGGTTTCAGGGAAGGATGACCCCAGTGTGAGAGGTCACTTACAGGCAGGGGTCTTATCAGTGATTTACGGGCAAGAGTTTTATCGGTAAGGGTCAGTTCATCCTTGGTATTTGGAGCTGTCTTTTTCTTTTTTCCCAGTTTATTGCCCCCTTTGATGCTTATGAGGCATCTGTCTCATATTGCATCATTATAAATATCAGGCACCTGCCAGAGACTATGATATTGAGATAGTGCCGATTGTAACTTGACCTTGGCAATTAGGGCCCAAGGGACACCACAAGAAGAATTATGAGTAGGAGTCTGAGTAGAGGGAAAGCCAAGGGAACCACTAGGAGAACAAACCCCACCACTGAGGCTGGTGTAGGGCCTCCCAGCATTGGTCAAGTTACCCCTTAAGCTTCAGCCATGTGTTGACTAGTCAGTCTCTGGGTGTGACTGGAGCAGGGTAGCGCTGGTTTCACTTTGGAGCTGGAGACAAGGGGGTCCTTATGGGGCCACAGTCCATACCTTGTTGATGGGGGGGCTTATCCCCGTGGGTGTCTTGTCTGTTGCTGACCCTGAACAACCAGCCAGAACATGAAAGGGAACCAGAGATTCTACAATGGGCTCAATCTTCACATCTTAACCTTTTGTTCAGCCTTAGGCACTAGCTCCTAAGTTTTTTGGTCATTACTAAGTTAATGGTCATGCTGATTCCTTCCATCCCACCTCCTGTGTGAGTCATGAGTTAGGTGCTAGTCTTGTGATTCCTTATTTTTTTTTAAGTTTTATCTCCTCCATCTTTCCCCACCGACTATATCCGACCCAAAATCATTGAAGAGAGGAGATACATTTTCTGTAGCTGCTTCCTGCTGGATTGAGACGTAGAGCTGGCCCTACCTAAAAGGGCCTAGGATGTGGTCCCTTAACTAGCCCCTGAGCTACCTATTGTTGCTCATACAGAGTCCAAGGGGTGGGGTGTCTGGACAGACTGTTTCTCTTCAGTAGGTCAGTCATTTTCCATGGAGGAGGAGTTTAAACTTGAAGAGCTTTTTCAGGAAGCCCTGAAGTGCTTAAGTAAGGCATATAGCCACAAACTCAGCCAGAGATTTGACTTGCTGTGAATGTAGAGTAGTGAGCCCAGTGAAAACTACCAGTTTTCAGCTTTGCTATGGACACAAGGTGTCATGAACATGATTACTCTGAGTCTAGTCAGGATTTCAGGAAGTTGGGTGAGCTTTAGAGTCAAGATAGAATGAGGGACTGGAGTCCACCATCTTAAATGTTAAGGTTCTACCTAAGTATGATGAATCCAAGGTTTTACATCATCCAAATTTTGAGTCAGAGTGGATATTAGGAAACACCATTTTGGGCTCCAGAATGATGAGGACAATTCCAGGTTCTCAGAGGCACCAGTTATGTAAAGGGAAGTGTGCAGGAGACTGAAATATGTTAGATGCAAACTTATTGAAAAGATAAAATAGTTAGATAAAAGAAGTGCTAGTCCTATATATAGGTTCAAAACGACTAGAAAGAAATTGTTAAATTACTGAAACATGATTGTTTTCCATCCTCACTTCAGTTTTACCTAACATATGTGGAAAATCAGTTCAATTGTAGCAAACATTTCCAGTTGTTTTACATAAACAAAACAAGAGCAAAATTATGTTTTTAAGATCGGTTTTAATGGAACCTCTACAAAGAGTCCCAGACTAAGCCTCTTGACCGTCTCCATTCTGAGGAGAGGACCATGCCACGGTCCTGGTAGATGTTGTTCACAGATGCTGAGTCTTGGGCACACTTCCTCTTCTTGAGGTCACAAAACGTCCTGGGGTCTCTTGGTCTCCTCAGGGAGTGGCTTTTACTTCCTCTTTCTGGTAGACTGATAACTCCAAAAGCAGGACATCAGGCTATTTCCAGGATATTTCTTTGAAAACTGTGAAAATCTGAGGACTCCTGAAAACACGCTGGTTCCCAGTAAAAGCCTTAGTCACTCACTATACTATACAGGAAAATTCTCATTGGATTTATGCAAACAAACATTCCCAGGAAGTGCCGATACTTACTACAAGTTTTAAGTGACAAAGTGAGAGAGAAATGTAAATGTTCCAGTTTACTCATTAAAAATGTGATTTGCCATTGCTGTAGATAACCTCTGAGAATAGCAGAAAAACTGAGAGTAACAAACTTACAGATTTTTGCAAAACAATTACTGAGTGACCATGACCTTCAAGAGTAGCTCAACTTCCCTGACAAGTTTCAGCAATGTTGATAGGATAAGACTTTTAGGTAACCTGAAGGTAAAGAGCACCAAAGTTCCTAGACTACCCAAACAATCCTTAATCTGCCACAGGAAGCTAGTGAAAGCAGTTTAATATTTATATGCAAAAAGGACCAAAGTTTGGTGATACATAGGCACACTACTGACATTTAAGTTACCAAATATTTTTACAGCAAGTCATTTGAGCACCAAAAAGTTCTTTTTTCTATATTCTCTCTCTCAGACCTTTAAAACTTTCTTTTGTTCTCTTACATTTCAATCTAAAATCCCTTTCTCAGGAGCTCCCTGGTGGCACAACTGGTTAAGCGCAGCACTGGATCTGTCAGCAGCTGAGGCGTGAATTTGAAGCCTGGCCAGAGAGATTCCCACACGGTGCAGCAGCCTTTTCTTGCCTCCCCTGCTGCTCCTCTCAGCAGTGTATTTTGGTCGATATGCCTGTTCTGCTCCCCACTCTGTCTCTGGTGAACCCTCACACTGCCCCACACGTCTGGCCTGCACCCCAGCTTGTATGCTTAAAGAAATAAATCTTTAAAAAATAATAAAAAAATCCCTTCCTCAGATCTTTAGCACTTTTCTTTGCTTTTTTTACATTTTAAACTCCCTTTCTGAAACCTTTACAATATCCATTTTCAATACATTTCTTTCCCATTAAACACACCTCACTTTACTTGCATCCAAATTCCCACCATTCCAGTCTTTAATTTTAGATGGTAAGACATTATACTAGCTGCCAAATTATTATCTCTCCAGACTAGAAAATTTCCACAAACACACCTTCAATTTTTTTTTTTTTTAGGTGAGATGACATTAAACTTTAGTTGCCCTACAATAAGGAGCAAAAAGTAGACCTGAAAGTTAGTTTTCTTAGGCCTGGAATTCCAGATGAAATGTTGTTATTGCAACAATTTAGCATACCGAGGTTTTTCAGGTTGGCTAATATTTGAACAAGCATTAGACAGGTTGATAAAAACAAGAAAAAAAAACAGAGAGGCTCAATATCGTGCACTTTTTGGTATACATGTTACTTAGTACTACTGAGTAGTTTGTCCACTTGGTTTTAGAAGTTATCTTGATTTTTGCTAGGATGAGGGGGAAGTTAAGACACTTATGAGGAAAAACAAGTTTTAAAGAGACAAGCACATTAGTCTTCCTGGAAAAGAACTAGGTTAAGAGTCAACTAGGCATAGGGCCTTCCTGGTGGTGCAGCGGTTAGGAGCTGCGCTGTGGAGCTGTCGGCAGCGGCAATGCAATTTCGATGCCCAGACTGGGAGATTCCCACATGGCGCTGCATAAATAAGTAAATGCATAAATAAATAAATAATTTATTTATACATACAAGCTGGGGTACAGGCTAGAGGCATGAGGCGGAGAGACGGTTCACCAGAGACAGAGTGGAGAGCAGAACAGGCAGATCTACAGAAACATACTGCTGAGGGGAGCAGCGAGTGAGGCAGAAGTCTGCAGCGCCATGTGGGAATCTCCCAGGCCAGGTGTCGAACTCCCATTGCTGCTGCCAACAACTCCACAGCACAACTCCTAACCACTGCACCACCAGGGAGGCCCACATAAATAAATAAATTAAAAAAATAGTCCTCTAGGTATAGACTTTGAAAAGTAATCCATGTTAATTACCCTTTTAGCTGAATACCCTAAGTAGTTTTTTGAAGATTGATTTATTTATGCATACATTAACTGAGGTATAGGCCAAAGGTATGGGGTGGTGACAGGATTTACCACAGACAGAATGGGGAGCAGAACAGGTGGATCTACTGAAGTACAGTGCTAAGGGGATCAGTGGGTGAGACAGGGGAGGACTGCTATGCCATGTGGGAATCTCCCTGGCTGGGGATTGAAATCATGTTTCAGTGTCTGCGAATAGCTTCATAGACTGACACTTAACCTGTTGCGCTACCAGGGAGGCCCATGAATACCATGAGTTTTTAAACACATTTTAACATAAATTATTAATACACAATAGCATAACATTAAGGCATGCTTGCTTTGAATCTTTAGAATTTGCACTAGTCTTTCATTTACCAAAAAATTTATCTAGGTGCCAATTTATGATTAACCCTCCAGAGGTAAAACAAGAGATCTTCTGATTTGTTTTTGGCTATGTTTGATGCATTTTTTATGTCAAGGTTTTTAGTAAGTATCCAATTATAACCTTTACTGAGGACCTAGGACCAGGAACCGCAGATACAAGCCCACTCAGTCTCCGTAGCCGCAGCTGTGGAGAACTCAGTCAAACACAAACACACATCAGTCATTCATTCTGAGGTTATCACACTTCCTCCCCAGGGAAATGCCTGCCTGATGGACTTACACAAGTCCTGAGAGGTGATCAGTTTCTTCTTTAGTCCCTGTGGGGACAGGCCTGGGGAACAGGGCTCCTGGGACCTTAGCATGTCCAGAGGCAGGGGGTGGAGGGGGACCAGGTCCTGGCTCAGTCGCTTCCTCCGAGTCCGGTGGTGAGGTGATGGATTAGCACTGGCCAGGGTGGTCACTTTGGAGACTGCCAAAAGATGCTTGATTTCTACCAAAAGATGTGCCTCCTCCTTTGTGTTCTCCCTGCACCGAGGCCACTCCACCACTCTTTTCACATCTATTTCTTTATTAAGGACATACAGTATTAGGAATTGTGAATGTTTCCACATGTAATTTTAAATATACCCCTGTAAATATTAAAAATGGCTCTTGAATTCTGTTTTGATCATGGAATGTTATATATTATAGTATATTAATTGTCCCTTTCCTACTAACAATACAAATGTAACCTGACTCATAGATCGTTATGTTAAAGTATGAACCCTCTTTCAATTTAAAGTCTCTTTGTCACTTGATTATATAATTTTCAACAAACACTTCAAACTATTATCCTTTCCTTGACACAGTGTTAAAGAAAAGCAGGGATAGAATGTTAAAGTTCCTAACCTCCATCTTAAAACATACACAAACACACACATACTTCATAATGTGATTGAACTGCCTAGAACTCATATGTCTTTATCACAATATTTAACTTGTTTTTCTCTTTAAACATAGTATTTTTTTTCTGCCAGAATTACACAGTAGATATATCAAGTCATTGACAGAATTTTTAAAAATATCATTTTCACAAAATATAAGTATTTTTTTCCAGTTAAAAAAAGACTGAAATTCATAGTTTATCTGAACAAATAATACAAAGAAAAATATAATTCACTTTTTTCTCTTTTTTATACCCTATAATTAAGTAATGTGAACTTTGAGTAGTCAAAATAGAGTACAGAAATAGAATCATCAGACTTTAATTTTTCCTCTTCCTCAACAAATAAGTAAGTCTCTTGAGCATAAGAAGCTGCAACGATAATTTCAAATATTAATTCATTAAGATTTATTTTAGCATAACATATCAACAAATCATGTAATTAATTTTTACATAGAAAAGCAATAATGTATGTTTCTAATTAAAAAAATTGGCATGTATTTTTCACAACATTTGTATTTAAACTACAGATTTTCCTATAAAATCAATCCATTTTGGTTAATATTCCTTAAATATTGATAGTTATCATGTCTTTATATTGGCAATTAGTTAAGTTTTCACTTTTTACATTTGACTATGAAGACTCTATTTTGCTTGATTCAACACCGTTTATAGCATTTAAAATAATTTTATTTTGTTAGGTATCTAAGTATTTCAAACAACTGAGCAATTAAGAATAAGTTCAGGTTTATTCAGAAACTACTTTACCTGCCCCCAATTGAGGATATAGTCCTCTATGCACAGAGTTAAGAAACATTGGAATATGTACATATTTAAAAAAAATCGTGGTGACTGGAACATAGTTCTAATTCCACTTTTAATAAAAATGAGTAAAATTATTTTAAAAATAATGTAATTGTGACTAATTGTGTAAATGTATATGTTAATATAATATGAAAAAGATAGGCAATTGAAGTTTTTTCACCTTCAGCATTTAAATATTTTACCACTCTTCTTTTGTAGAGATTTGTGTATTTGGGACAAATGCAGACAACATTGCTGGTGGGAATACAAACTGGTCCAACCACTATGGAAAGCTGTGTGGAGGTTCCTCAAATATCTAAAAATGGAGCTACCATATGACCCAGCAATTCCACTCCTAGGAATCTACCCAAAGGACACAAAACATTAATTTAAAAAGACACTTGCACCACTATGTTTATTGCAACACTATTTACAATACTTAAGATGTGGAAACAGCCCAACTGCCCAAAAGTAGATGACTGGATCAAGAAGATCTGGTATATATACACAACGGAATACTATTCAGGAATCAAAAAAGATAAACTCATGCCACTTGCAGCAACATGGATGGAGCTGGAAGGGATCATGCTTAGTAAAATAAACCAGAAGGAAAAAGAAAAACATCTAATGGTTTCACTTATAGGAGGAATAAAGGGAACCAAATAAAGGATCAGGAGGAACAAATAGCAATAACAATTTAAAAAACTTGCAGGCGACTATAATAAGAGAGATTCTGAGAGGAAGGGGTTAAAGTGTTCAAAATCGGGGAGAAAAGAGCACAAGGCACTATGGTGATGGTTAACGGTTGAATCAGCAGCGGGAATTTTATGGAGAATACACAATAATGTAAAAGATATTAATTGTGTGTGTGTAGGTGTATATATATAAAGTTCATTATTGGAAATTTTATAAAAGAGATTTGCACAGGAGATGTGAAGCTTAAGAAGGGACCAAATTGTCTAAATAAGAAATTTATGACTAAATGCATTAGGTATTAGAAGAATTGTTTCACTGAAAGAATACAAATTTTATCAATTAAATATAGCAAGAAGAATGCATGGGGCACTTTGAGAAACTAGATTCTGGACACTGGCTCAAAATATTGACACACATTTGCTTTCACATTGTTGGGTATGAAAATATCACAATCAATGGCTCTAAATATCAGGTATGAAAGGCTTTAATCAGAATCCCTTTTTATTGAAAAAATATACCAAGTACCTACCAGGCGTTAGCGAGGTAAGAGGATTACTGTTGTCTGAAAGAGCTTGGATGCAGATAGTAAATCAAAAATTAAATGTAATATATTAGAAGAGAGTTGAGAAAAAAAGATTAATATGTATGACAGGTGTAGGTAATTGACCCTTTAGATATGTTGATAAGCTATAGCTTCTCTATGGTAATGTGGGAGCAAAAATTTGAAGGAAGTGAGGTTGGCAGTCATGCTGATATCCAAAACAAGGTATTTATAGGCTCAGAAAACATCAGTACAAAGTCCTTCAGCAGCAACTACTTTGGTAAACTTGAGGAATACACAAGATGTCTGCAAACCAAGAATTGAATAATCAAAGGGAAAATGATCAATGGTAATGTCGGGTCATTTTTTTTTTTCCATAAAGCTGAACCTTTCCAAAAGGTTATGTTGCAAACTTTGGTAATGGTTACAAATGACCATGTAAGTAGAGATAATTGGAAACATGTTGAATTTAATTTGAACATCTAAGTTGTTGAATACAAATAGGGAAATGAAAGCTTTGGAAAATGAAATAAAATATTACAAGTACTCTTAAAGCCCAATCCACATGAGTTGCACTTGTATACTTTTGTTGTCCTCCAAGAAGTAACCATATCCTTAATTGGGTATTTGTCATTTCTTTATATTTTGAAATACGTTTAGGTTTTAAACAGCATATAAAATTCTTCAAATTTATAAAAATTATAAATCTTATATTTTAACTCTCCATTCTGTTTGTGTAATTGATTTATGTAGCTGTAATGTAATTGTTTTCATCACTTCTTAAGATTGCACTTTCTGAATATACCACAAGTTACTTATTCACAATTCTATAGAGGGGAATTTACATTATTTTCATTTTTTCTATAATATAAACTATGTTGATAGTTATTTTACAGTTTTGTGTCTTTATCTAATTCACATGTATAAAAGTTTCTCTTAAGGTTTATTTCTAATATGCAATTGTTGGATCACAGGTTCACGTACCTTATAAATATTACCACATCAAGTTATGTAATTTTTTATGTATTCATTACCAATGTATTCTATCATTCACATTCTAGGACAGATCCACTTTACGTTAGCCGCTATATTCAAAGTTACAGTTGTATCAGGACATAGTACAATTTCCTGAACTATATTATGCAAAAATAAAGCATTATCATTCATTGCCTTTGACTACCATAGGCCTATTAGATCTTCAATAAAGCATGTTGAAAACCTAAAACAACCCATTCTCCTACATTTATAAACCTTTGGTAGTTATATGTATTTTTAATTTTTCTTTTACTTTCTTTACTTTTTTGGGATTCTATATACTTTTCAATGAAATTTTGCTATATCTTATCTGGGAATTTTAATGGTGTATATTAATGCAATCTATCCTACTAATACCTGATTTGTCCCCCGGTGTGTGGGAAATATATGGGTTTGCTCTATATAATTTTATGTAGTTTGCAAGTGATAATAATCTTTCTGCCAATTTGACAATTTATCTATTTCCTTTTATGTTCTTTTGACTAAAACTACATAGATTCTGTAGTGCCATTGGATTTTATGTTAATTTCCCCCCTTCTTAATTATCTTTTTTCAGGATTACCTATTTTAACAAACCACTTGTAGATGTCCAACATCAAATTGCATTCAAATTCAATTTTTAGAAGATCAAATTATCTGATTAAAAATAAAGTTTCTTAATTTTTATATTATATATTGTCCTGAGTAGCAATAGTAAAATTTATGTGACAGATAAAATTCAAAATATTTGAATATGTTTTCAGGTAGTTATATTTTCTTTTAAAAGTGCAGAAGAAATAAATATATGACTAGGTTATACAGAATGGAAGAGGAGTCTAATTATCTTTCTGAAATTTGTGAGGTAATTTTTGAATACGTTTGTCAGGCAGTTACATTCTCTCTAAAAAGAACAGAAAAAATTAATCAATTCCCAGATTTAACAGAATGGCAGAGGATTCTAATTAGCTTTCTTAAATTTGTGAGGTATGTGAACTAAAGATAATTCTCACAGCTGTTTAAATATTCAAGACAAAACTTTAGTTGGAGAGATTTATGATAGATAATCAGGATGGAAATATTTCATAACTGTAGTATTTTTAGATGATTCAAAACCCAGAGTTTAAATTTAGTTAGTAAATAAAAAAATATGTTAAGTATGAAGTGCTTGGAATGGTGATCTGACAATAAGGTGATACGAGATCAAGGGAAGTATAAATCTGGATACCATGGTCAAATCATATCTTAAGAATAATAAATAAGGGCAATCACTTGAAATAAGCTTTAGTTGAGTTGAAATACATAAAATAGTTAATCTTATTTTAACTGCCTTTTAATAATATATAAAAATATATTTCAATGAATAAAGAAAATGTATCCTAATAAAACTTTCCAGAAACTCCTTATTACTATATGAAGAATTATTCTAATTGTTAATGCTAATGTAATGGTAGCAACTGAGATAAAGAATCTATTGTGGAAAATTCAACGAATGTTTATCATTGACTGTTAGATAGTTCAGGAGGATATCTGGTTTCAGATAGTCACTGTAGCTACTAGATTATAATGGAAGATGCATACTAAACGATGTATGCATTTTTCATGCCATCATTTTCTTCCCTGGGTATTAAATGCAAGGCTTTGCCAGCATATAAATTACTTTCATTACCATGAAGACTGTGGTTAGTTTTGAAGAACAAGAAATAAAACCCACTTTCTTAATATGAATTGAAACCTAACAAGGCAATCATCAGTCCTCTATAAATACCATTTTAGTGACAAATGACAAATCTCAAAGCAGACAAAACTCCAGTAAAGAGATTTCTTTCAAAAAGTCCCATTTCAGTTTTTCTCACTTTGCTAAATATTTTATTGTTGACGTATATTACCTAATCTGATGATGACAAGAATGTGTATTATCTTATATATTATATTCATGTACAAATTTCTTCAAATATTTCTTAATTTTAAAGCTTAAGTTAGGGGGAAAATGATGTCCTGAAACATGAAATTCTTAGAAGCAAAGAAGAAATAGAAAAGTCCCTTAACATGGTTGTTGACAATTATCTTTGAATATAACACCTAAAACCAAAGCAACAAATTAAAAGTGGAAGAGTGGGGAAACACTAAGCCAAAAAGCTTTTGAACAGCAAATAAAAGGATAAAACATGTTAAGGTAGCTTATCGAATGGGAGAAAATATTTACAAATAATTATCCAATAAATGGTAATATCCAAAATATTTAAATAAGCCATTCAAATAAATTGTAAAAAGAAACAAATACCTAATTAAAATTTAAAAAAAAATTAATAAAAAGTGGTCAAAGAAACTGAATAGACTTTTCCAAAGCTATTTAAATGGTCAACTGGTCGATGAATACATGCAAAGTTTCCCAACATCACTAGTCATTAAGGAAAAGCAAATCGAAACCGTAATGCCTGATCTCCTCATAACTATCAGAAAGGCTATAATCAAAAGAAGAGATAATAATTATTGGATAGGGTGTGGAGAAAAGTGAACTTGTGTACTCTTTGTAGGAGTATAAATTGGTGCAGAAACTATGAAAAGCAGTGTGGCAGTTCCTCTAAAAATTAAAAATATAATATCACGTAGGCCAGTAGTTTCAATTCTGGGCAAATAGCTGAAGGAAACAATTACTATATCAATGAGATATCTGTATTGACAGATTCATTACTGCATTATCTATAATTAATGAATATCTAAGATATGGAAGCAGACTAAGTGACCATTATCACATGAATGGATAAAGCATATGTTTGTATACACATGTATATGTGTATTTACATGTAAGAATGTATTTTATGTATATGTATATACATATACAAAAGACTAATCAGTCATGAAAAAGGAGAGTCCGCTATTTGTAACAACATCGATGGAACTTGAAGGCATTATGCTAAGTCAGACAGAGAAAGACAATTCTAGTATCCACTTCTATGAAGAATCTAAAAAAGAAAGAAAAGAGTTCGGCTTTATGGTCACTAAAAGTAGGGGGTAGGGTAGGAGAATTGAATGACAGTGGTCAAGGCATACACACTTTCAGTTATAAAATAAATAATAGTGGCGATTTAATGCATAATACACTGACTATAAGCAACACTGTTCTGTGGTGCATTTGAAAGTTGTTACAAGAGTAAATCCTAGAAGTTCTTGTCATGAGGAAAAAATAGTTTTGTTTCCCTTCTTCTTTATCTATGTGAGATGATGTTAACTAATCTTATTCTGGTAATCATTTTGCAATATATTTAAGTTAAGCCATTCTTCTATATGCCTTAAACTTGTATAGTACTATATGTCAGTTTATCTCATTAGCACTGACTTTTTTTATTTTACCAAAAAATATTTAAGGATATAATACTGCAATTTTATTTTTATTGCATTTATAATACTAGTTTTAAAAAGAAGATTGTAGACACAAGTTATGAACAAATTCAAAAGTTGAATTTTTCTTCACATTTTACATTAAAATTAAATATGAAAATTGCAAAATGAAAAAAAATCTCTAACACTGATATTTTTGAATGGAGGAGCTAGAAATTTTCTCAAAAGGAGCTGTAGTGTTCTATTTCAAAAACTTTTTTTTTTCAAAAAAGTGCTATTTTCTTCATGATTGTATAAGTTTTCATTTAGTGCCCTAATAATTTATCACAAACATAGTTACTTATAATAACACAAATTTATTATCTTAGATTTCTTGAGGACAGGCATCTGAGATGAAGCTAAGTTCAGGAAGTTGGAAGGGCTGAATTATTTCTTGAGTTTCCCAAGGAAAGTTTGTTATCTCATTTATTTCAACTTTTAGAAATGGCTTACATCCCTTGATTTCATGACCTCTTCTGCCATCTTCAGTCTATCACTTCAGCCTCTGCTTCCTTTCCAGAACTCCCTTTCCTGAATTGGACATTCCTGTTTTTCTCTTATAATGGGATCAGTGGAATAATTGAGGATAATCACACACTAATCCTTAATGTAATCACATATTATAAATTCATTTTGGCATGCAAAGAATGATGTGAAGATTCTAGATACTTGGGGGTGCCATAAATATTTGGGGGTGGTGGGTTGTTATTCTCCTATAACATCGGAGGCCCTTTCAACATTTCCATGATAAAAGACAACATTTGTGTGGATGTGCATGTGCTTGTGCATATTATATAAATGTATGTATATGTGAATCAAAGTCAGTGTATCACATCTGCCTTTGAATAACTCAAGATATTTCATTGAGGTCAATAGTATATCATTATTCAAATAATATTAAAGAGCTGTTTTTTCTCCTAACATTGTAATTCATGTATTTTCCATGTTACAAAAGAAAAACTGTCCACTGATAGATACTTAAAACTGATCGATTACTTAAAATGTGTGAATATTTTTATTGATTTATTAATACGGTTCTTTTGTTAATTTTAAGGAGTGAATTTTCTGTAATTCACTCTGGGATGCAATGTTCCTTCAATACATTAATAATAAATAATTCTTTCAAACAGTGTTAATCTTACCTTAAGACCTAGAATTTTCTTGGTTGAAAGTTTTGTTATCTTTTTCAATTCTGCAACTTAGATGATCCAGTTCTGTAAAATACTAAAGGACTCTAATTTTTAGATTGGTCCCTTAATATTACTTTCCACAGATCTATCCAACTTCAGAAAATTTCCTTCAAAACAAAATTTTCAAGTTATGTTAGTCTCTAATATTGTAGGCCTATGTCAGTTGCTTCTCAAGAAGTTTTTGAAACTCCTAACAAAGCGGATTTCTAAGCCTGCTTTACTCAGTAGTTGTTATATAGTGATTTCTTTTATGAGGAAAACACAAATCATTAAGCTCCACTTTATGAGATATATTGCATTTTTTCCTTAGACTGTTTCTCAGTTGTAGTATTTTATGTATGTTTGTGAATGTGATGAGCATCCTAGGATTTTATTTTGTATTTTACAGATAGACCACGGAGGGTTTTTAAAAACGCTATTATTTTCATCAAATAAAAATTTTGTTTGAATTGCAAGTCGCTATATATTTTCTTTCCTTCTTCCATTAAAATTCTAGGTACACACAAAATTTTACAACTATAGAGAAATTTCAGTACTTTAATATGTACAATCAAAAGATTGTAGTGAGTAAGGCAAAGAAGATAAACCACATTTTATTTGTTAGAAGATTCAATTTCTAAGTATCATTCATCGTTCAGGAATCCAATTCATGAAAGAAGTACAAGAAAGGCAAACTGTGGGAAAAAAAGATACAGGACAGTGAAGGAATATTGTGGGGAAGTAGTAGTATTTCAGTGAATTATTTGACAATGTTATAATTCTTCAATTTTGTGCTTGGTTTGTTATGCTTAGATGTAATTTTAGGTGAAGCAATAATATTTTAAGTCATATTACTTGCAAACAGATGAAGTAACTATTTTTAAAATAGTGTGTCAATAGGAATGAATTATATATCAACATAAAAAGTCAGAGAAATACATTATTATTACTTATTATTAGCATCATGTGAATTGTGGGTTACTAAGTTCCCTCATTAAAGGATATGGGAGAGAATGCTTCAAAAAGTTGAATTATCAGACCTACATTTTTCTATCACAACTATAAAATAAATGTGTATAGGTGCAAGAATTTGCCTAAATAAATCACACCACTATTGAAAATGGGAGTCTCTAGACTCTTGTGTGCATGTTAGCTAAAACAAGTATCTATCTATACAGTCTGTTTCCCAGAAGCTAGAGAATAATTCACCTCTACAGGACTGGTAAATCACCCTGAATAAATTAATGATATAAATATGCAAAAAGCAGTATAGTTATTACCATATTGAGTCCCTCAAATGAAAGGCTTTTTAAATATTTTTTTAACCAGTAATAGTATGACCAACTGTTATTCTATTGATGAATTCTAGTTTTAAAAATGTGAGGATTAAACTGGGATATCACCAAAATGGTGAAAGAGGAACTTCTAAGCTTTGTTTCCAAGACAATAATATAACAGTTACATAGAAGGGCACTATAAACAGAGAATCCTGTGATTTGTGGCAAAACTGTAACATCCACTGAAAACCAAAGATTGACATAGAAAAGAAGTAGAAGAAATTATAATTTGTTGACCAAGCGGTGATCAAGATAGCTCCTTGAGGTTCTGGTATGCAATAGGTTATGTGGAAGGGCTTCTAGCTAAGTCAGGGGACCTGGAAATGGAAGAGCTAAATACTATGGAAGCACATACCCTTAGTTTGGGGGAAACACATGCAGATAAGATGAGGTATTCCACAAATGATTGATTCCCACTGAGATCAGAATCTATAATCTGGATGCACTCCCCTTCCACCCTCTGGAACTAGTAATGACCTGGAGAAGTGGATTGAAAGTATACAAATTTTAGCCTCTTAGTCCAGGAAATGAAAAGTAGAATGATACAATGCACACGTGTTCATGAACCAGGACTTCCTCCACACTGTTAACTCAGCAATAGGAAAACAAATCACAATAACTATGAAAACTAGTAAAATTAAACAAAATCATATGAAATAAAATCATAGCACTACCTGGAGGGAAAATAAAAGCAGGTCAACTCTCAAAGTTACAGCTACAGATATTATCAAAATATTGGAAAATCTAAAGCAGTAAAATGGACCAACATTAAAAAAATATGTGGCACCATAAGACTTTAAGGGACTATGACACCACAAGGACAAAATGACTCTCTGAAATCCAAACATAAAGACATGGATGAATTTTATCTTACTACAAAAAAAGTGTTCAAAATTGCTATAATGACAATCCAAACAGATGGGAGAAAACTAAGAAAGACATGACAAAGTAATGCAAAAGAACACAAACTCAAATAAAATTTAAAAAATCAGTAACAAAGTTTATTGACATAAAGTAACAATTGAAACTTTTAAATGAGAAAATAACATTCAAATGCCAAAAGGTCAATAGATGACATTTTAAGAATTCAAAGAAAAAAGCTACAGAAACAGAATAGATCAAATTGAAGATCAAATAAGATTGCAAATATAATAATGCACTAAGTACTCAGGTGGAGAAGATATTTACAAATTTATAAAAATAAACAAAGCACTTCAAGAACAGTTTGAATCTTTGAAAAGTCAGCATAGTTTAATGATATACCAACAGGGGAAGAGAGAGAGGGGAACGGAGATTTTATTCAAAGAAGGAATAGAGGAAAACTTTCCAAGCCCAGTGAAGGAACTGAATATATAAATTCATGAAACTGAAGAACACATGATTATAGTAATGTGATGAGATTTATAACAAGACACATGTTTGTGAAACATCCAAGAGCTCAAGAAAAATAAAGGATATTAAAGATGGGTAGGGAAAATATAAAAGCAATATTTTTTTTTTTAAATGAGATTTATTCTTTTTTTTTTTTTGATTTATTTTTTATTTACACATACAAGTTGGGGTACAGGCCAGAGGCGTGGGGCGGCGAGAGGGTTCACCAGAGACAGAGCGGGGAGCAGAACAGGCAGATCAGAAATACACTGCTGAGGGGAGCAGCGGGCAAGGCAGGAGAGGTCTGCCGCGCCATGTGGGATTCTCCCGGGCCGGGCGTCGAACTCGCATCGCCGCTGCCAACAGCTCCACAGCACAGCGCTTAACCGCTGCACCACCAGGGAGGCCCTAAAAGCAATAATTTTTAAAGTTAGTTCCACAAGGCTTTCCTCATATTTTTTTGGTCGGCATTTTGCACACGAGGTCATAATGAAATACCATATTCAACATCCTCAAACAAATGAACAACAAAAAAAATTACCTGCAGACAAGAATACAATTCTGTGGGTTTTTTTTTTTTTAACATATGAAATAGAAATAAAGGTGTTCCCAGATACAAAAAAAGCACCAATTTTAAACCATTCCCATGAAGAATGGTGAATGGAGCTCTCTTAACTAAATGGAAGAGAAGAGTGTTCATAAACACTAACAAGGAAATAAATAGAACAAAAAAACACTATGCACAAAATAATAGTAAGAAACCCTCATGTACTAATCATCACTGTTAATGAATATGAAATAAACTTACCAATCAAAAGACCCAGTATAGCTGGCTGTACTGGAAATCAAATCCCAACCTTCTGTTATCTCTAGGAAAGCCATCTGAATTCCAAAGGGAAACACAGACACATATAGAGACATACCTAGAAAAACAAAACAAAACAAAACAAAACAAAACAAAAGGCATTGAAAACAACACAACAGTATGAAACATTAATGCCCCAATCACATTAAAAGGCACAAACCAGACAGAAAATCAATGAAAACAATAGCCTTAAAGGAAATTAGAACAAAGGAATTTAGAGGACAAATTATATGCCAGTTCACATCAGAACCGAGTACACAGACTCCTCAAGTATGCATATGTAACATTCTCAAGAATAGATACTTTTTGGTTCATAAAATAAGTGTCAATAAGTTCAGATAGGTTGACATCACATCAAGTATCTTCTTTTTTAAAAAAAAATGTATTTATGCATATAAGAGACAAAGGTATGTGGGGGAGGTGAGAGGATTCACCAGAGACAGAGTGGGGAGCAGAACAGGCACATTTACTGTAATACACTGATGAGAGGAGCAGCAGGAGAGCAAGGAGAAGTCTGCTGTGCCAAGTGGGTCAGCTTCTGGGCTGGGGATCAAACTTGTGCTGCAGTGGCTGCTGATAGCTTCATAATGCTGAGACTCAACCACTTGCACCACCAGGGAGGCCCATATCAAGTATCTTCTTTCATCACAATGGTAGGAATCTAGAAATAAATAACATGAAGAATGTTGTAATATCCTGAAAAATATGGAGCATAAACAAGATGCTCTGAATGACTGTCATTTTACTTGAAAATCATAGGAGAAATTTTAAAAATATATGGAGAGAAAAAAAAATAAAAACATGAGTTACCAGAGCCAATAGACTCAGAAAAAAAAAGTATTAAAAACTGTATTATATTTGAATAAAGTTAGGCACACAAATAAATGGGATAAAATGGAAAAGCAAGGGATAGACCCATACTTACATGAACACTAAATCTCAACAAAGGAACAAGAAGTATACAATGGCAAAAGGGAAATTTTCTTCAACATAAGTGTTTGGGAAAATTGGAAAGCCATATGCAAAATATGCAGCTAGAACACTATCTCAAATCATACAGAAAAAATAACTGAAAATGGATCAAAGAGTTCAATGTAAGACCTAAAACCACAAAATGCATGTAAGAAAATATTGGGGAAACACTCCACCACATTGCTTCAGTGATGTCTTTGGGGACTTGATCGGAATGAAGGAAACAAGCAGAGATAAATAAATGACACTATATTTAACCAAAAGTGTCTGTACAGCAAAAGAAACAATCACTGAAACAAAAAGACTTACTACCAAATCGGAGAAAGTATTTCCTTTGTATACAAAAGGGGCTTATATCCAAAATCTTCAATGAACACATACCACTCAATAAGAAGAAAACAACCAAATCAAAACAGTGGATTGAATAGCTAAACAGACACTGCTCAAAAGAGGGCATACAGATCGTCCAAATGTACATGGAAAAAAATGCTTACCATCACTTATCAGTAGGGAAATGCAAATCAAAAACAAATGTGATACCGTCTTACAACTATGAGAATGCCACCTATCAATATCGAAAGATAAGAAACAAGTGTTGGTGAGGCTATGGGAAAAAAGGAAATTGCCTATATTATTGTTAGGAATGTAGATTTGTCCAGCTCCTGTGCAAAACAGTGTGATTTATTTATCTTTAAATATATATCTACCTAAAAAAAAGATTAAAAATGTTTTGCTAAAATTGATGTCATGTATTCTAATTTTTATTAATGGAGTATTTATAAAACTTAAAGTTTCTATACTTATTGCTTAATTTAAACACTTAATCCTGGATATTAAGAGTCACAAAGCTGTGTGAGGATCAAATGAAGTACTGCTTTTACAAACCTGGAGATAATGCTTTCAAGTTCTTTCTAAATATCTGTTGGTAAAGACTACATATGACAAGTCCATAGCTAACATTATGCTCAAAGATGAACAAAAATGAGTTTCCCCACTTAGATAAGGTACAAAACTGGGATGTCCACTTTTACCATTAATGGTCAACATGGTTCTGGAATTCCCATATAGAACAACTGGGCAAGAAAAAAATTGAAAATATAATTCATATTTGGAAGAAGAAGTAAAGCTAAACCTGTTTGCAGATGACCTAATAATATAAATAGAAAACTCAAAGAATCCATTAAAAATAAAAACTAGTAGGGCCTCCCTGGTGGCACAGCAGTTAAGCGCTGCGCTGTGGTGCTGTCAGCAGCAGCAACGCGAGTTTGACGCCTGCCCAGGGAGATTCCCACATGGCGCGGCAGACCTCTCCTGCCTCACTCGCTGCTCCCCTCAGCAGTGTATTTCCATCGATCTGCCTGTTCTGCTCCCCACTCTGTCTCTGGTGAACCCTCTCACTGCCCCACGCCTCTGGCCTGTACCACAGCTTGTATGCATAAATAAGAAAATCTTAAAAAAAAAAAGAAAGAAAGAAAAATAAAAACTAGTAGAAAAGAAAATCAGTTCATTGAAGTGGAAGGCTACAGACAATATTATAAAAATCTGTTGCCTTCCTAAACACAAATAATGAATTATAAAAGACAGGGAGAAAAAAGAATAAAAAATCTATAATCACATCAAAAAGAATTAAGTACCTACAAATAAAACAAAGGAAATGAAAGACCTATAAAATAAAAACTAGAAGATATTATTAGAATCAGTTGAAGACATAAAGATGGGAATATGTCTTTTTTTCATGGATAAGAAGTTTAATATTTCTAAAATTGCCTTTTTGCACAAAATGATACATAGATTCAGTGTAACTACATTCAAAGTTTCAGTGTCACTATTCAAAGAAATAGATAAAAGACACCAAAGTGTAAACAGAACTATAAAAGACTCCAAATAACCAAAGCAATCCTGATAAATTAAATATATATATATTAAATATATATATATATACCAGTCTTTATATATAAATATATGTAAGTATGTTTGTATGTATGTATGTATAAAATAGAGGTATTCTTTCCAGGTTTATAAAAGCAGTATGTCATTTGATCCTCACACAGTTTTGTAACTCATATTATATCCATTATACATCAAGCTTCTAGCCTTTAAACTATAGTACAAAAGTATAGTCATCAATACAGTATTGGGATAAAGATAGTTACAAAGAAAAACGGGATAGAATTAAGAGCCCTGAAACAAATCCACAACAATATGGCCAGTTAACTTCTGACAAATCATAAAAGGAAAAAAGAAAATTTCAAAAAATGGCGAAGAAAAAACTGAACAATCACATACAAGGGTATAAAACAGTAAAACTTTCTCACACCATACACACAAATGAACTGAAAATGCTTCAAAGACTTGGATGTAGGTCTAAAATTACCAAAAAAAATATACACACACACACACACACACACACACACACACACATATATACATACACATATATACACAAAAGTTATATATATATATATCTATATCTATATCTATATCTATATATATATATATATATATATATATATATATGAAATATTGGGAAAACACTCCACCATATTGCTCCAGTGATTTCATTGGGACTTGACACTTGACTCCAGTGAGGGAAATGAGAAAAAATAAGCAAATGGCACCATATTAACTAAAAAGTTTCTGCACAGCAGAACAAACTATCATTGAAATAAAAGTACATCACACTACATGGGAGAAAATATTTTCATGTAATGCATTGAAAAAGGGGCTAATATCATAAAGTACAATGAACACATACAAGTCAACAATAAGAAAACAACCCAGCGAAAAATGATTTGAAGACCTAAACAGATACTCCTCCAAAGAGGGCATACCGATGGCCAACAGGCACATAATCATGTAAATTCAAATTATGATCATAGTCTTGCAAATGAAACTAAAATCCACAATCAGATACCATCTTACACCAGTGAGAATGCCCAGAAATCCAGAAACAAGAATTGTTGATTAGACTGTGCAGAAAAACAAAACAAAACAAAACAAAAAACACTTGCTTAATCTCAGTGGGAATATGAAGTGTTCCAACCCCCATGGAAAATAGATTGGTGATTTCTCAAAACATTAAAAACAGTTTTATCATATGAGACCCAGCAATCCCACCCCTAGATATGTACCTGAATATTGCAAAAAACACTAATTTGAATGCACTCTGTTCATTAAAGCACTAAGTAAAGTAGCCTAGTTTTGTAAACAACCTAAGTACTAAATGACCAATTGGACAAAGTGGATAAAAATGATGTGGTACAATGAGATACTACTCAGCTATAAACAAAGATGAAATCTACAATTTATGAGATAGGTAAAACTGGAGTGGATTAATCTAAGTTAGTAGAATTATAATTTTATGAACTATGCATGATTTCAATATCAAGGAGAATAGACTTTGAAATTTTAAGTGGCCATATTTAGACATTAACTAGAGGGTATGAATATAAAAGAAAATAAATAAATTACTTAAGAACAATTTTGAAATAGGAACAAAGATAGAGAATAAAACAAATTAAAGTTGTTTCAAAAAATCATTGGTATCTTGGATCATTTATTTAAAATCTCTGTTGAAATTGCCTATAATTCATTTTTCTCACATCATTGAGCATATTGATTTCATCTAGATGAACAACTTTTATCAGAGAGAATAATGTTCCCCAATATTTTATGTCTATGACTCCACTTCTCTCCTGTTAAACATTATTTGATATAATTATGTTTCCCCAATATTTTATGTCTATGACTCCACTTCTCTCCTGTTAAACATTATTTGATATAATTATGTTTCCAGTCCATTTGATATAATTATGTTTCCAGACTGGAACATAATTTGAATCATATTTGAATCATAATGTGAAGTTTATGTATATTTTTTGGAATTCAAAGTCTCTGTGTCAAAAACTCAATAATGAAATGGAAGCTAAAATAATTGAATACATGAGTAGGTACATAACAGTATTTTCATTTTGAATATCAGTAAATATAAAATTGCTAATATTATCTTATGAATATATGTATTCTACATGGCATTTAATATTACCTCCATTTAGTATTTATGGTAAGTTATGGAAAGGAGGTTTCTATAAAATGGGGGCATTTATTCAAGAAATTGTAACATTAAAGAAATCAGAAAAACTAAAATGTTTTCAAAATATGAAGCTTTTATAAAAACAAAAAATTCCTTAAACTATATATAAGGGAAAAATGATAAGAACAAAAGAAGATATAATGAAAGAAAATCCAAGCAAAATATGAAAATATGAACTCAAAATTCCAACGGAAATTAAAAACCAAAAACCAAAAAACAAAAAACAACTGCCCTAACATCAAGAGAAGGATAAAACATATAGAGTATACAATTTCCTGATAAAATAAGCTGTACTGACAATTCAGTACCTCATTACCTCCAACGACAAAGAAATTCTCAAACACTTTGGTAACAGCAGTATCATCAACTTTTGGAGAAAGAAGATATACCATCTTGCCATGTTTGGTGATACTGAAAATAAGATTGTATGTTTAACAAATACAGTATCAGGAGGATAATCAAATACCCAAAGTTGATAATAGTCTTTATTCCAAATATTGAAAAGTAGGATTCCTTTTATCTAATAGAAAATTTGATCACAACTTTTTTTTTAATATATATTTTTATTGTTATTTATGTCTTTTACATTTTGTATTCCCCTTGGGTAGCCCACCACCAATTCACCCGTGATCCATCTCCATGGTCCCTTGTGTTCTTTTCTATTCAATTTTGTGCCCTTTTCCTCCCCTCCCCTCCCCTATTGTCTCTCTCCTATTTGGTTTCCTTATAGTCCTGTTATAAGTGAAACCATTCGATATCGTTCACAATAGCAAAGGTATGGAAGCAACCCAGATGTCCAAAAATAGATGATTGGATCAAGAAGATGTGGTACATATACACAATGGAATACTATTCAGCATGGAAAGAAGATAAACACATGCAATTTGCAGCGACATGGATGGAATTAGAAGGGATCATACTCAGTGAAATAAGCCAGAAAGAAAGAGAAAAATATCAAATTTGATCACAACTTAATCACATTCAACAACCTGCAAGTAAGAACTAGGCTAACATTTAATGTTTTTTTTTTTTCATTTCATCATTTATTTGAATGTAAAATTGAAGAGACAGACTTTCTTAAAATAAGATTTTTCTTAAAAATTTAATTTATTTTTGGCATTTTTATGGCCACTTTTTTGTTTAATTTTATATTTTTATTTTACTTGAGGTAACATTTGCATATATTATTTGATTGGACTTTTGGAAGTACAGAAGTCCCCCCTTGGATATCACCACCATAGTGCACCTGCCACCAAATCACCCATCGTCAACTATCACAAGCCACTGTGCACTAATCCCTCTTCAACTTTATCCCTTCCACTCCCTTCCCCAACTCCGGACGCTTCAGTTCCAGAGTCAGCTTTCAAGGGCTATTTTTTAAGCTTGTCTTAAAAAATTTGACGCTTAATTTGGTTTCTCTATATAGCCCAAATATAAGTGAAAATATCCAGCATTTATCTTTCTCTTGATGCTTATTACACTTAGCATTATCCCTTCCAACATCATTCATGTTGCTTGGATAATTCCATAATATTTTTATTAAGATTGCATTGCATCTGTATATGGCTTTAGGTAGGATGGACATTTTTAAGATATTGATTCTTCAAATTCCGTGAGCAAGGAATATTTTTTCCTATTCTTTGTGTCTTCTATTTCTTTTAAAAATGTCATAGTTTCCTTCATGGTGTGTGTGTGTGTGTGTGTGTGTGTGTGTGTGTGTGTGTGTGTGTGTGTGTGATTGTAAATGGAATCAATTTCTTAGCTTCTTCCTTTTCTCCCTAGTTGTTTGCAACTATATAGGAAGGTGACTGATTTTTATGTATTACCTTTAGACCCCATCAGTTTAATTAGTTTTTATGTGAAGAATTGAGAATTATCTATGTATGTTAGTTATCATGGCATCTACAAATAATGGTAGTTACACTTTTTCTTTCCTAATGTGGATACCTTATAGCTTTCTCTTGTCTAATTGCTCTAATTAGGACCCATACGCTAAGTTGAATAGTAGAGGTGAGAGTGAAATCCTTGTCTTGCACGAGATCATAATGGAAATGTTTTCAGGTATTACCACCATAGAGCAGCCACCACCAATTCACCCACACCACAGACCATTATGCTTCCTTCTTACCCTCCCTGTTCTTTGCCCTCCACTGCACCCTCCATCTTTGGTGTTTCTGCAATTAGCTTTTTTTTTAGCTGTTTTTGACTATTAATTTAGTTATTTTATAATCCACACATTAACAACACCGTTAGTTATCTATTTTTCTCCTTCTAACATATTCTGTTAGCATTATCATTTCAAGCTCATCCACTTTGTCAAAAATGGCACGGATTCATCTCTTTTGATCACTGAGTAATATACCATATCTTTTTGATCCACTCATATTACAGTACTATTTATGGAAACTTTCCATAGTTTCCATAAATAATACTGCAATAAATGGGAGTGAAAGGTTATTTTAGGTCTTTATAGACATTGGTGGAGTCTCACAGAAATCACAAGACCTGTATTGTTCTGTGCAGTGTCCAGATGGGTCCCATACAACTTTGGAGATCTCTGGCCACTGACTCTCTTCTCAATGGGAATAAAGGTCTCACTAGTCTAGGAGGTATCTGTGGAATCTTGCAAGAAGCTGTGAGAGTACTTCTGTGATTTGTGGCAGCCAACAGAGTTCCACAAATGGTCAGAAGTTTCTGGCAACCCAGGCTACCTCTCCCACAGGGGTTGGAGCCTCAGCAGAATCACTCCATGGGTGAGCCCCATGAAATCTCGAAGGAAATCAAGAGACCTATGCAGATGGGATCCTGCAAAAGGTCAGTGTTCTCTGGTCTCTCTGGCTCCCTCCTTTATGGTAATCAGGTTTTGTCAGTCTGGTTCTTATTGGTCTTTCTAAATCATGTATATCTGATATTTAAAGCTTTAATTTATATATTTTTTGTTTATTAAAACAAAATTAACTTTATTTCTCAGGACACTGATTCCTTTTTTGAGCTTCCTTGTATGTCTTTGATCAGCTTTTCTGCATTTTCTTCCAATTCTTTGATTTTTTTTCCTGGTAATTTTGAACATTTTATCTGATAGGGAGAAAAGATCTTCCATGTTTTGTGAATTTGTTCTTTTGTGGTGAAATATTTACTCAAGGATGATAGTTCCATATGTTTCATTATTTCTTCTCCACATTTGTAGCATTTTAATTTGCTCTTTTTTTCTTATCCTAAGACAATATAACTTCAATTTTTTCAGCAGATGACACTGTATGTTGGTGGAACTGTTTTTAACTTTAGAGTCTGGGGTTAATGAAGGAAATTGAAATTTTCCTATCACTGGTTAAAATGGTGTGTAAGAATGACTCATGTATATGGGATTAATGAGAGCTCTCCATAGCTTCCTAGATTTGCATCTCTACAATCTGTGTGTTTGCACTTTTTTTTTATTGTTATTTATGTCTTTTACATTTTGTATTCCCCTTGGGCAGCCCACCACTAATGCACCCGTGATCCATCTCCATGGTCCCCTGTATTCTCCTCTCTTCCATTTTGTGCCCTTAACCTCGCCCCCCACCCCCACCGCTGAGTGTCTCTCTCCCACCTGGCCTCCCTATAGTCCTGTTATAAGTGAAATCATTCGATATTTTTCATTTTCTTTCTGGCTTATTTCACTGAGTGTGATTCCCTCTAATTCCATCCATGTCGCTGCCAATTGCATGTGTCTATCTTCTTTCCATGCTGAATAGTATTCCATTGTGTATATGTACCACATCTTCTTGATCCAATCATCTATTTTTGGACATCTGGGTTGCTTCCATACCTTTGCTATTGTGAATAGTGCCGCAATGAACATACGGGTGCATGTATCCTTTCGGATTAGTGTTTTTGTATCCTTTGGGTAAATTCCCAAAAGTGGGATTGCTGGGTCTTTTGGAAGTTCCATGTTTAGCAGTTTGAGGAATCACCATACAGCTTTCCATAGTGGTTGGACCAGTTCACATTCCCACTAACAGTGTAGAAGAGTTCCTTTTACTCCACATCCTTTCCAGCATTTGTTGTTGCCTGTATTTTTATTTATTTATTTTTTAATATTTATTTATTTATTTATTTATTTATTTTTAAAGATTTATTTATTCACACATACAAGCTGGGGCACAGGCCAGAGGCGAGGGGTGGCGAGAGGGCTCACCAGAGAGAGAGTGGGGAGCAGAACAGGCAGGCCAGAAATACACTGCTGAGGGGAGCAGTGGGCGAGGCAGGAGAGGTCCACCGCGCCATGTTGGATTCTCCCCGGCTGGGTGTCAAACTCGCATCGTGCACACTGCCGACAGTTCCACAGCGCAGCGCTCAACTGCCGCACCACCGGGGAGGCCCCTTAATATTTATTTTTATTGTTATTATGTCTTTTACATTTTGTATTCTCCTTGGGTAGCCCACCACCAATTCACCCGTGACCCATCTCCATGGTCCCTTGTGTTCTTTTCTATTCCATTTTGTGCCCTTTCCCTTCCCTCCCTCCGGCTCCCCCAACCCCCTCCCCGCCGCTGATTGTCTCTCTCCTATTTGGATTCCTTATAGTTCTGCTATAAGTGAAACCATTCGATATTTTTCTCGTTCTTTCTGGCTTATTTCACTGAGTATGATCCCCTCTAATTCCATCCATGTCGCTGCCAATTGCATGTGTCTATCTTCTTTCCATGCTGAATAGTATTCCATTGTGTATATGTACCACATCTTCTTGATCCAATCATCTATTTTTGGACATCTGGGTTGCTTCCATACCTTTGCTATTGTGAACAGTGCCGCAATGAACATACGGGTGCATGTATCCTTTCGGTTTAGTGTTTTTGTATCCTTTGGGTAAATTCCCAAAAGTGGGATTGCTGGGTCGTATGGAAGTTCCATGTTTAGCAGTTTGAGGAATCGCCATACAGCTTTCCATAGTGGTTGGACCGTTTCACCTTCCCACCAGCAGTGTAGTAGAGTTCCTTTTTCTCCACATCCTTTCCAGCATTTGTTGTTGCCTGTATTTTTAATGTGTGCCATCCTCTCAGGTGTGAGGTAGTATCTCATAGTGGTTTTGGTTTGCATTTCCTTGATTATAAGTGATGTTGAGCATTTTTTCATGTATCTGTTGGCAATTTGCTTTTCTTCTTTGGAGAAATGCCTTTTGAGCTCTTCTGTCCTTTTTTTCACTGGGATATTGGCTTTGTTTTTGTTGAGTTGTGTGAGTTCCTTGTAAATTTTTGTTATCAGTCCTTTATCAGATGTATTGTGTGCAAAGATCTTTTCCCAGTTGGTAGGGTGTCTGTTAGTTTTGGTTAATGTCTCTTTTGCTGTACAGAAGCTTTTTATTTTGATATAATCCCATCTGTTTATATTGTCTTTCACTTCCTTCGC
>PVIJ01017167.1:0-30357 GCA_004024925.1 Scalopus aquaticus
TTGAGATTTTTATCGGAATCGCATTGAATCTGTAGATTGCTTTTGGTAGGATGGCCATTTTGATGATGTTGATTCTTCCAATCCATGAGCAGGGGATGTCTTTCCATCTTTTTGTGTCTTCCTTTATTTCTTTTAACAGTGTCTTGTAGTTTTCTTTGTATAAGTCCTTTACCTCTTTTGTTAGGTTTATTCCCAGGTACTTGATTTTTTTGGTTTCGATTTTGAAGGGGATAATTCTTTTAATTTCTTCTTCTTCAGACTGAGTGTTTGCATATAGAAGGCTACTGATTTTTGTGCATTGATTTTGTATCCTGCTACGTTACTGAATTGGTCTATAGTTTTGAGTAGGTTTTCTATGGAGTTTTTGGGATTCTCTATGTATATAATCATATCATCTGCAAATAGTGACAGTTTAATTTCTTCTTTCCCTATTTGGATTCCTTGTATGTCTTTCTCCTGTCTTATTGCTCTCGCTAGGACTTCAAGTGTTATATTGAAAAGCAATAGTGAGAGTGGACATCCTTGTCTTGTTCCTGATTTTAGGGGAAAGGATTTCAGCTTCTCACCATTGAGGATAATATTGGCTGTGGGTTTGTCATACATGGCTTTTATTATGTTAAGGAATGTTCCTTCTATTCCAAGTTTTTCAAGGGCCTTTATCATAAATGGATGTTGCACTGTGTCAAATGCTTTCTCAGCATCTGTTGATATGATCATATGGTTTTTATTTTTCTTTTTGTTGCTGTGATGGATTACATTAATTGATCTTTGGATGTTGAACCATCCTTGTGTCCCTGGAATAAAATCCCACTTGGTCGTGGTGTATTATCTTTTGGATACATTGTTGGATCCTGTTGGCCAAGATTTTGTTGAATATTTTTGCATCAGTATTCATTAGGGAGATTGGTTTGTAGTTCTCTTTTTTTGTATTGTCTTTCTCTGGTTTTGGTATTAGAATAATATTTGCTTCATAGAATGTGTTTGGTAGTACTCCTTCCTTTTCAATTTTTTGAAAGAGTTTGTGTAATATAGGGATTAGTTCATTTTTGAACGTTTGGTAGAATTCGTTTATGAAACCATCTGGTCCTCGGCTTTTGTTTTTGGGGAGGGTTTTGTTTACTGCTTCAATTTCGTGGGTTGAGATTGATCTGTTTAGGTGTGTCTCTGATTATTCTTTCGATTTCTGCTGTGTCCATTGTAATTTCACCTTTCAATTTCGAAGAACCAGCTTTTGGTTTCGTTGATCTTCTGTATTGTTTTTTTGATTTCCAATTCATTTATTTCTTCTTTGATTTTTATTATTTCCTTTCTTGTACTGGCTTTTGGGTTTTTCTCTTGTTCCTTTTCTAGTTCTTTGAGGTGGGAGATTAGATTGTTTCTTTGAGTTGTTTCTTGTTTCTTGATGTGAGCCTGTATTGCTATGTATTTCCCTCTTAATACTGCTTTTTCTGTGTCCCAAACGTTCTGGAAGTTTGTGTCTTATCATTCATTTCTAGGTATTTTTTTTTATTTCTTCTTTGATCTCCTCATTAGTCCAGTGGTCTTCGAGCAGTGTGGGTTTTAATATCCATGATGTAAAAGGGTTCCTTTTTTTCTTTTCATGATTTATTTCTAGTTTGATGGCTTTATGATCGGAGAGGATAGTAGGTATGATTTTGATCTTTGTGTATCTGTTGAGGTTTGTTCTGTGACCTAGTATGTGATCAATCCTGGAGTGTGATCCATGTGCACTTGAGAAGAATGTGTATTCAGATTTTTGGGGGTGTAATGCCCTATGGATATCTGTTAAGCCCATGTGGTCTAGGTCTTTGTTTAGAGCTTTAATGTCCTTGTTTATTTGTTGCCTCGTTGATCTGTCCATTTGTGATAATGGAGTGTTGAAGTCTCCTACTATGTATGTATTTTCTCTAATGTCTGTTTTCAGAGTTGATAATAATTGTCTTATATATTTTGGTGCTCCTTCGTTAGGGGAGTATATGTTGTTGAGAGTTATATCATCTTGCTGAATTTTCCCCTTTATCATGATATAGTGACCATCTTTGTCTCTTTTTATCTTTTTTAGTTTGAAGTCTGTTTTATCTGATGTAAGTATAGCTGTCCCTGCCTTCTTTTTAGGTCCATTTGCTTGTAGGATTGTTTTCCAGCCTTTTACTTTCAGTCTATGTTTATCTTTTGTGGCTAAATGTGTTTCTTGTAGACAGCAGAAGGTTGGGTTCTGTTTTTTGATCCATTTCGCTACTCTGTGCCTTTTTATTGATGAGTTGAGTCCGTTTACATTTAGAGTTAATATTGATAGATTGGCATCTATGTTGGCCATTTTGTTTGTCTTTTTGTGGTTTTATTCCATGTCTTATTCTAGTCTTTTTCATTCCTTTGACAGTTTTGGTTTTAGGACTTCTTGTAGTATTGTTTGTAGTGGGGGTTTAGTCGTGACGAATTTCTGGAGACTCTGTTTGTCTGGGAAGATCCTTATCCTTTCTTCATAGAGGAAAGAGAGCTTTGCGGGATAAAGTATTCTTGGTTGGAATTTATGGTTTTGGGGTTTGTTGAATATGTCTCTCCATCCTCTCCTTTCCCTTAGCGTTTCTTCAGAGAAGTCAGATGTCATCCTGATTGGTTTGCCTTTATAAGTTATTTGTTTCTTCCCCCTTGTCATCTTCAATATTTTTTCCTTGTCCTGTATTTGTGTGAGTTTAACTATGATATGTCTAGGTGTGGGTCGTCTGGTATCGTGATCATTTGGAGATCTTCTTGCGTCTTGTATGCCAGAGAATTTCATACTCGGGAAATTTTCTTCTATCACCTCCTTAAATAGCTTCTCTGCTCCTTGTTCTCTCTCCTCTCCTTCTGGAATTCCTATTACTCTTATATTTCCTTTTTTCATGGTGTCGGATAGATCTTGAATTTTTTTTTCATTCTTTTCCCTTCATGCTTCAATTTCCTTTTCCCTTTTGTTCCTTTTAATATTTCATCTTCAAGGTCGCTAATGCGGTCTTCCATTTCATCAATTCTGCTTTTATTGCTGTTCCCAGAGATCTTTAATCCTTCCTTTAAGCTCTTATTCTCCTCCTTCAGGGTCTCAATTTCTTTCTTCAGTTTGTTAATTGTTTTTTCTGTTTCTTTCTTTTCCCTTATCATGATATCCTTAATCATGAGTCTAAATTCTTTGCCTTTTTTCTTTTCCTGGGTTTCCTCAGGTGCCTCTCGTCTTGGTCTCCTGGTCCGGTTTTGTGTTGAGGGGAGGGGAGAGGGGATCTGGTGGTTCTTTCTTCTCCTTAATCAGTCTTTTTTAGCTTCTTTCCAAGTTCTACTTACCCATGCGGGTGTCAGATTTATGTAACGTTTCTGTATCTTCTCTGGGTTTGGCTGATGTCTCTTTATAGGCGGCTTTTCTTTTGGGAGAGTTGATACTAGCTTCCCTTCACCGCCATGTTGATGACGTCAATCCCTGGCAAATTTTAAATAGAGGAAGAACACAGCCAGTTTTGCATTTTTAAAAAGCCATTTTGAATGCATTATGGAGAATGAAGTGGAGACAAATGGGACAAGAATGACATTGGAGAAACTAGTGTGGTATTGGGTGCAGTGACCCAGGTGAGCAACAGATTACCTCATGATGGGAGCAGACGTATAGACTACTAAAGGTAGAATCTAAAATAATCCCGAAATAAAGTGGAGGAATTCCTTTCTTTTCTGCCACCAGACTTTCTTTCAGACTTTTGGGGAAAACATTTCTTTGCTGAGTTTTTGCTTATACAGAACAAACAGATCTTTGAAATGCTCAAATGATATGATTTATCGTCTTTCTGCAAAGACTTTAGTTTATTAATATACCATATGCATTGTAGTATCAAGAGTTGAAAAAGAGGTAAAGTTGACGGGGAAAGGGAACTAAAAATTCCTGGGTGCCTGGCAAAACCAGGTGCAGGATAAACATTGACTTAGTTAGTTTCCACAACCCTGCAAAGTAAGTCTTGTTTTCTGTTTTACAGATGAGAAGAACAAGGTCCTGCAGGCTAAGGTGCTCCCATGTTATTTTTTTAGTTACTAGTAGTAGAGTCTGAATTCACACCCAAAGATCAGTGATTCACATATTAAACTGTCTGCACTGCAAAGACACTTAGAAAAGCTAAGCTACAGCTTCCCTCATGGTTTGCTGAATGTACAAGTGACAATCAACTGCCTTCTGTGGCTGTTTACTTTGCCTGTTGAATAGATTCTCTAGCCCTGGAAGGTTAGCAAGTAAGATCCCTGAATCCCCAGGTATATGGCACTAAGTCCAGATTTTCCATTTACAAGAAGAGACCTCACATGCAAAGCCTGTTTACTTTGTTTGTACACAATTCTTTCAAGTTTGGCCATATGTTTTTGCAGCCCACAGATGATTAGCAGCAGCAAATTAAGAAAGGGTGGGAAGCAAGTAAGATCTAATAGCTGACAAGCTGACATCAAGGAAAGAGATGGAAAAATGTATGATACACAGATATACAAAGTTAAGACATCTAGCTAATAGTTCTGGTCAGTAACTAGAGGTGGACTGCCTCAGAGTTTACTAATCCCTGAGGGCAGGACAGCTACTGTAAATCTTACCTCCCATCCATAGGAGAGCAACTCATAACTTTCTGGGTCAGAGGGTCATTTTTTTTTAAATATATATTTTTATTGTTATTTATGTCTTTTACATTTTTATTCCCCTTGGGTAGCCCACCACCAATTCACCCGTGATCCATCTCCATGGTCCCTTGTGTTCTTTTCTATTCCATTTTGTGCCCTTTTCCTTCCCTCCCTCTGCCTCCCCCCCTCCCCCACTTATTGTTGTCTCTCTCCTATTTGGTTTCCTTATAGTCCTGTTATAAGTGAAACCATTCGATATTTTTCTCTTTCTTTCTGGCTTATTTCACTGAGTATGATCCCCTCTCATTCCATCCATGTTGCTGCAAATTGCATGTATTTATCTTCTTTGAATGCTGAATAGTATTCCATTGTGTATATGTACCACATCTTCTTGATCCAATCATCTATTTTTGGACATCTGGGTTGCTTCCATACCTTTGCTATTGTGAACAGTGCCACAGTGAACATACGAGTGCATGTATCCTTTCGGATTAGTGTTTTTGTATCCTTTGGGTAAATTCCCAAAAGTGGAATTGCTGGGTCGTATGGAAGCTCCATGTTTAGCAGTTTGAGGAATCGCCATACAGCTTTCCATAGTGGTTCGACCAGTTCACATTCCCACCAGCAGTGTAGAAGAGTTCCTTTTTCTCCACATCCTTTCCAGCATTTGTTGTTGCCTGTATTTTTAATGGGTGCCATCCTCTTTACCTGTACTTGAGCCCTGTAAGAAGAGTGTGACAACGTGCATCTCTTTTCTGGTTAGAAGTCCTTAGAATTATAAAATATTCTTATCTGCCCACCAAATTCTCTCTTAGTGATGTCCGCCAGTTGGCCAATATTAAGTACTTTTTTCATACTAGTCATCCATCTATCAGGAGACAGGTGTTATTAGTGTAGAATGGTAACCAGTAACTCCAGGACTCATAGCCTTCAAGGAGCTGCTTCTCTGTCTCAGACATCCTCTCAAGCCTGCTAAGGTGATGCTCAGCCTCCTGCCAGGACAGTCCCATGTCATTTCTGTTAAATCTCAGGAAATTAAATAGTGCAATAGTCATTTTAAGTTTTAAACACAGGAATAATACCATGATTTTAAGTATCAAATCACATATATTAATCCTTCAATTTTAATTGGAAGTCACAAATTTCTCACTTGATAAATCATAAAAAAACATTTACCTGATTAATAACCATTGCCACCCACTGCTTCCCTGGTCAGAGTCTTAGGAGTATGGCACATAGGGTTTTGAAACATATGGGGAATTCATGGTGAAGTATTGGGAGAAAGTAGATTTGGGCAGCCAGGGGTTGGATGGGCTAGAGTAGAGGTGGGGGAGAGTGCTAACATGACAGGGAGACTCCAGATTTTACTGTTTCATGGAAATAGCTTATATTAAAAAAGTTTATTATTTTGTTGAATAATACTCACCTAGGGAATGATTTTATTAAAAATTTATGTATTTCCATTAAAAGCTAGGTTTGCTTTTTTCTCTTTAAAAATCAGATATTATAGTTAACTATATTTGCTATCTATGGTCAAAGGAACAGGAATCAATGTCTTATAGTAAACCATGAAGAAATAATGTAATGGAAACTTATTTTTAAGGATGCCCAAAAATCTGTGCATTTTCCTATTTCAAAAATGTATTTTTTTACTTGAATCTGCCATCAAGTATTTAAACTTCAAGTATTAAATACCTATGATAAACTTTGATTATTATTTTAATAACCACTAAATAATTATTTGGTTATTGTTTTGTTTATAATGAGATAATACACTTTAAAATTGAGATAATACACTTTAAAATTTAATAATTATATGAGTTTAATAATTACATGACTAAAGAGATTTACTATTAAGTGTGTGTGTGTGTAAAAAATACACGTGTATACTCTATTACTCACTTAGTTGTTCAATGCTGTCATGAGCCGTAATCTTGAATATATAAGCAGAGTAGTGATATATGAATTATGTACACACATGTTCCTTACGTTACATATAATGAGTTCTGAAAAATATTTGCTCAGACCTGCTACATCTTTTAAGAAGAACATGTTCAGAATGATAATTTTTGGTGGAAACTTTTTTAGCTTTATACAGGCTCCTTAAATTGGTAATGTTGACTAACTTTCGACATTGACTGAAAATGCAAAGATGGAAATCAGAATTCTCAGTATTCTTTAGAAGAATGTGGAGATGTACAGAGATCACAATAATGTACCAGAAACTTTATTTCAAGCAGCCAGATTTCTAGTTTCCCAAAGTTAGTCATTCCCAGATACCAGTCAGCATTAAAATGTGCATATGGTAAAGGCTGGGTTATCTAGTGTTTGGTCAACTGGAAGCAGCCTGAAAAATTATAATACCATAATCAATATTCACAGTGATGGCTCTCAGGTAAAATTCTTAGCTACTATTTCTTTTATATTCATTGTATAGCAGAAACTTTAGTTTTTAACATAACATTATCTTATTTAAATAAGAAGGATTCTTTAAAATAGGTCCTATTCCCCCAGGCCACAGATGAAGAAAATGTTCAGAGAGGTTCAAAGTAATTTTTTCAGAGATTATCTTTGTGGTCTTCTATTTCTCAGGAGCACTTAAGTTTCAAAATTTTGGCAAGTGTTCATTTCTTGGAAACTAGTAATTCATATTTGATACATCTTTGATAAAAGAGTTCTTCATTTTCAGTCATGTTAGAGATTTATTGTATATTTATGTATACTGGTTGTTGCTGTTACACAAATGTAATACTAAAGTGGTCAATAGAATGTACTCTGCAAGTTATTTTTTCCAGTATTAGTAATGGGATTGTACTTACCCATCCCATGTCTAACCACCTCCCATCAGAGTCCTTAAGATAAACATCTGCAGCTGATAGGGAGCTTGTTACCATGGCTTAGTGCAAAATTTTAAATATCTTATTGACTTCATTCTCTCGCTCTCTCTCTCTCTCTCTCTCTCTCTCTCTCTCTCTCTCTCACACACACACACACACACACACACACACACACTTCTTCTCATTGGAAGATTTAGAATTTATATGTGATACAGATTTGGGATATATTTAGGGAATAGGATCAGTGGAATCAAACGTTTTCTATTTGCTTCTTTTGGTATCCTAAATATATCTTTAATCCTTCTACTTCTCTGTTTCCACAGTTGCCACCCTACCACAGTTACCATCACCATAACCTATTTTATAAATTTCACTAGCCTCTTTCCTGGTCTCATTCTTTCTATTCATGCTTCTGGCCCTCAGTAGTTTACTCTTCCCAGTGCAGCCAGTGTTCATAAAATGCAAATCTTGTTATCTTGTTTCTCTGCCTAAAATCCTTCATTAGCTGCCCACTTAGGGCCTTTCAGATTTGATTCTGCCTATGTCTACAATTTGCCTCCTATTGAACTTACTCACGAGGCTCTGACTTTTTTCATGTCTCTTTTACTTAGTAAGCTCCACCCAATTCAGGACCACAGGGTTTGCTAGTCTCATTTTGTGACACTTCTTTCCTTTTAACTTGGCCAATCATCTTTCAGGACTAAGCCTAACAGTCAAATTCTAAGAGTTACTTTCCAGGTTCCCAGATTAGGTTAGGCAATCCAATTATACACGCACACAGCACCCTGTCACTTTCTTAGCATTTCTCCTTAGTCTTGTGACTTAATTAAGGAATAATATGCTATTCCTAATTAAAGTCTATCTCCTGCACTTAGTTGTTAACTTCATGAGTCTTTCTTATTCATCACTGTTTCCCTACCCCCTTCAGACTGTGCCTGGCCATTGTAAGCACACAATAAAGTTTTGTTTAAATATCTGTTTATGTTTAAAGATATTAAGTTTTTCACCCTCTAATCATACAAGATGATTGTTGTCCTTTGTCTTAGAAATGGCTCCCAGCTATTGGGGGATTGAATCTTTTAATATCGAGAATTTGACTTGAAGAAATAAAGTCATGACTAAGGCCAATAGATCACTGTCAACTGGAACACCTTGAGTTTATGTTTATTTATTAATTATAACTCTTACTGATAGTAAGTAATGGAGATAAGAGATTTAGTAGTGGCGGGTACTGGATAAAAGTTAGGAAAGAGGCAGCAAAAAACCTAGAATGTGAAAGAGAGGTAGGTAGAATAAAATGCTGAGATATGATATCAGGTAGGGGCCAAAGAGAAGATCTATGGGAAATGATTTAAGGGTGAATGTTTTCTGAAAAGACAACAATTCAAAAGACTACAAGATTAGAATAATTGGCAAGTTTAGATTGAAGGAGATTACTGAGAAAATTCAGGAAATTCCTTCCCAACCTCCTTTTTCCTTCCTTCCTTCCTTCCCTCCTTCCTCCCTTCCTTCCTTCCTTCCTCCCTCCTTCCCTCCCTCCCTCCCTCCCTCCCTCCTTTCTTTTTAACTTCCATCCTTCTTCAATTAATATACTGTTCATGTGAATGGAATAATTTTACAAGCACTGGGATAAAGGTCAAGGAATGGGCAGTGTTTATGGAGAAAGGGGTTTCGGTTAGGTAATTTGCTGCTCACACCTTCAGTAAATAAATGTGAGAATAACACAAGTGTTTATCATGACAGTGAGTTTTTAATCAAATCTATTCACTAAGAAAGCTGTAAAATAATTTGCAAAGTGCTTTGAGATAATGAACAATTATAAAAACAGTCTTATCCTAGCAACTGAAATTATAAAACTATTTGTTTTAGAGATTTCAAACTCTGACATTTTATTTCCCATGAGTGTTGACAATAGATTGATTTATGAAACATAATGTTGCTTCACTTGAGTCAAATGATTCTATATGTATTTGTACTGATTAGCTGTTAGGAGAATATGAATAAATACTGCTAGCTCTAACTTCATTTCTACTTTTGAATTTCATTAAAAAATCTCAAGATTCAAAAAACAGCATTTTGTCACTCACATCTGGTGTGCAGGGTCTGGGGGAGCCATAAGCCCATGCTTTGCTGTCAGAATCATGGCTTGCCAAAGCAGCAGACACTCCACATTTCTGAAGACAGTGACAGAGGGTGTTAAAAAAGAAAGAGCTATTGGCTTGGTAAAAATGAGAAGGAGCAAGAGAACAAAAACCTCAGCAACATCTAAAACCTGATACTTTCAACGCATGATCCATTATAGGAGACAATCGGAGATTTCTAATAGACTGGACTTAATTTTAATTCCTTTCTATAATTAGAGGAAGAGCTATTTCATCAAGACTCACAGTTTGGTTCCTTTTTGTGTCATTTATGCCCTCGAGGTACCTTGCTAAACTGGCCATCCTGAGGTTCAGACTGCAGTCAGTTCTGGCTGTGAGCTTCTCTGCTAAAATGTTTGTGTGCCCTCTCTCAGACCTGTGATACATTTACTACTGGTTGATAGTATGCCAAAGACTATGTGGGAAAGGGGAAAACTGTATGAATCTTTTACTTAATGTTGAACCTGGGTGCTCCAACTGTTTTCAGCGTAGTCCATTCAGAAGATTCTAACTTCATGTTCCCTAGGTGTTTTGTTTTTTAAAGATTTATTTTTTCTTTCTTTATGCATACAAGAACTGGGGTCCAGGCCAGAAGTGCGGGGGATGAGAGGATTCACTAGAGACAGAGTGGGGAGCAGAACAGGTGGATCTACTGAAATACACTGATAAGGGGAGAAGCAGGTGAGACAGAAGTAGTTGGCTGTGCCATGTGCCAGCTCCCTGGCAGGGATTGAATTTATGCTCAGTGGCTGGTGATAGCTTGATAGCACTGAGACGTTACCCCCTGCGTCACCAAGGAGGCCTTGCCTGAGGTTTTAAACTGACCATCTTGGTGTGTTAAGAGGATCCCACATTTAGGAGAGAAATATACCTCATGACCTCAGTAGAAATGATATGTCCATAGAGGTTTAATCCCACATTAGTATCCTTTAATCAGAAATGTGTCCTAATGACCAAATTTCCTGATATAATTTCAAGGGAATTAAACTAGAACAAGTAGAAATGACATCATCATATTCAATGTCAGTTGAAATTACTACTTGCTACAAGTCTGCTAATAGAAAAATTGGGTGGGATAAGTTACTAACAGCTTCTTTGGTTGGTAAGTCCTAGTAGCCAACTCCCTCAATGTAGTTTACCTAATTAGGAAATAATTGTGTATACACATGTGTATACGTATGTATACACACATGTAATTGTGTATACATGTGTATATACACACACACACACACACACTTTTTTTTCCCCCTAAAAACCTCACATTAAATCACATTAAGTGATTTAAAGACTGGGCCCTTGCTTTGTGCTGGGTGTTTAAAGATTCTAAATTTTGAAGGCCCCATTCTCATAGAGTTGGACTCCAATGACTAACACAGGACCTAGGCATTCTTGTATTCTAAAAGATGACCATGTGCTATTAAGAGCCCAAGGTTGAGAACTGCCTATAACACTGGTCAACAAATTTTTACAAAAGTCATGTTACTGAAATAAAATTAGTCATTTCCTATCAATTTGAATGTGCTCAACACAAATAGGACAGTCAAATTCTAATTTTGGCTCTAGATTTTTTTTTTTTGCAATCTGCAATAAATTGATGTTTACATCACGAAATGCATGTCAATAGTAATAGGCCTATGGTTAATACCTGTAAAAAGTCAAGTCATAGACTACTTCTTAGATTTCTTGGCTTGTCTCTTATACAGCTGTTCAGGAACACCTCTGGGGAGTGTCCAGCAGTAGTCAGCCAGCATTGTAGTGGACCATTTTCCCTGGTATATTTGTTCCATTGATGCGATATCTTGAAAACGTTTGCATGTTCATCACTAACCATATCACAGTTTTCAGGGAAGAAATCCAGATGGGAATGAAGGAAGTGGATCTTTCAAGACATTTTGCAGCCAAGTTTCTGATACTGCATCAGCATGTCTTCTACTAGTTCCTTAGAGTTTTCTGCCCTAACATTCCTAAGAAAGTTTGTAGACACTAGGTGAAAAGCATTCCATGCTTGTTTCACATCAGCCTGAAGCAAGTTGTTGAACTGGTCATCTTTGAAGAGCTCTCAAATCTGAGGACCCACAAAAACTCCCTCTTTAATCTTTGCTTCATTTTTAATATAAAGTAATTGTGACATCTTCTTCTATAAGATGCCATCGTTGGATTCTTGACCCTAGCAATTCTGCCCTGTCCATGCATAAGTCCAAATCACAAACCAGGTCATTTAGTTCTTCCTGTGTTAGGCTGTGTGGGGTTAATGATACACCACAGTGAAAATCTGGATCACTGCATGCTGATGGAACAGGAGAAGAACAGGTCGACTCACCCTTGTCCTCATCAGATGAATCAAGAGAATATTCTGCTGGACGTTCTGGAATAGGAAGTCCCTCACTATGTGGAACTGGTCTCAATGCAGACGGAATGTTTGGGTAGTCTCTCCTCGACTTCTTTGGCTTCGTTGTTCTGCCAGAAAGAGGAGGAACCAAGCAGAAGTCACAGTCTTTTATGTGGTTGCTTGGCTCTCTCCATACCATGGGGACTGCAAAAGGCATGGATGGTCTTTTGCCACTGAACCACTGTGAAAGCTGTGTTGTACACTTAGCACAGCATATATGCGAGGCCCAAGCCTTGTCTTGGTCACCAACCTTGCATCCAAAGTAAAGATGATAAGCCTTCTTCCCTTGAGAAGTGATCCTTTTCTTCTGGTTGGCAAATGTCACTTCCCCACATATAGAGCAGAAATTGTCCACGCTATTAATGCAGTTTCAAGCCATGACTGTTCTGTATTGTGCCTAAATGGATAAAACAATAACTGTTCTATGGAACAGTAGTTTAAACTATCTCACTCAAAGTCTGAAGTATTTTCAGTGCTCAACCTTTCTGACAGGGCTTTCTATAATGCACTGCTGATGTTAGCTTACCTCAGCAGCCGCCTGGCAGTAGTATTGCATTGCATCAGAAAATGATGCAGTCAACTCTGGAGTATGTGTGCATGATGGTATTATGCAATGCGATGCAATATTCCATCATTCTAGCCTGATTTAAGATTTTGTTGCAGTCCTACTGTATAAATTTACACAGTGAAACATATAAAATGAATTATGAAATATCTTCAAAGTGAGAGCTAATAAAAATTTTTCAGGGCTATATTCATGTTCAGCGCACCAAGATACTACAGATTAGGGCCTTTTAAAGTGAGTAACAATCTCAATGTTGACCAGTATAAGTGCTTTTTCATTCTATCTTCCTCATCACCTCAGTAGGTAGACTTTGCTATTCTAACTTTGCTTATCAAGAGTTGACATTAAGTTTAAGGCTAAGATTTGAACCCATATCTTTAGTATTTTTAAGTCTGTGCTTTTTCTATCAATTTTCATTTCTTAAGACTTTCAGTGAAGTCAAAGAATTTTCATAGAAAAGTACTCAAAGGTACATCATATCATATATCATCATGCTAGAACTATTGAGAAAAAACAGGAAAAGAAAATTCAATGGTTAGGCTAAAAATAGGTTATTGAAGGCTTCGCAAATTCTCTAAAGTTCTGTAGTTTTGCTGTGGTGGAGAGCTTAATGTGTCTGCTTGATTACGTAATGTTGCATTGCTAAAGCTGCACTGAAGCATTGAGCCCCTCTGGTCCCCTTTCCTCTATGTGAACTTTGAAAACAGACCACAAAATAGTGACAGTTCAGTTTTCTGTAAAGGCATTTTTACTTTATAGAAAACAAAACTTTCAAACCATTTTTCTCTGACATTCAATCTCTTCCCCCAAAGTGGGCCATATTAACTGTTACGTGTTTACGGTTACTGTCACTGCTGGGTATTTTCTTTGATTCTCTCTGTTCCTCATTTTTGTCACCTCAGATTTCAGATTCAGAAACAACTGTATCAACACATCTACAAATGATCAGGCTCTAGAGGGTGAAGAATAATTTTACTGACAAAACTCACAAGCAATTATTATATATTGTGATGCCTATTTGTTAAATTACAGAGGGGCAAGGATAGTTTGCTTCTTGGGTTCTTTTAAAAAATTGTTGTTGTTGTTTACTTTTTCAGTAACAACTAATTGGAAACCTCTTTGTTAAAGATACACTTCCTGTCAGGCTGGATGTCATAGAATAAGATTATAAACCAGAAAAAATTTTTGGTTATTTATTGATTATGGAGTACAGAAACCTACTCAGGCTTAAGTTAAAAGGAGATTTATGGAAACATAGTGAATATATTCAAAAATAAAGTGTAGGAAGTGAGGAAAGTGGGAAGTTATGAGGCATTTATCTCTCTCTCTCCCTTTCTCTCTTGCTCTCAGACTGAATGGTCTCTTGTTTGTATGTTCTCTGCACATCTCTGCTCTAGTTAGGCTTCCCTTATTTGTACACAATCCAACATAGCTACCAGCACTACCATGCACATACCATGATTATCAATTCAAAATATACAGGACTTCACAGCCAGTGGCAGTGCCCCATCCCCACTCAATCTGTTTAGATTCTAGGCTTCTTAATTTATATCCTCTTGAAAATATGCTGATTGACTCAATCTAGATTATGGATATTGCCCCAGGCTTAATGGCAAAATCTGGCCAATCAATCTATATATCTCACCTGAGCCTACCTCCTCTCTAGGGGCTGGGGATTCTGTTTCAATGGAGAGAAAGTGGGTGGGAGATACTGGAAGAGCATCTAATAGATTGGTGAAAAGGCATTTTCTTGGTGGCTGTAGGAGCATGCTGATGGGTCAATGGAAGGGAATCCTTATAGAAAGGTTGTTCTTTCTATAAGCCATTGTGCCATCCATGGTACAGTCTACATCCTGGAGACCCTTGCTCCAGGAGAGAAAGACTGAAATCCACAGAAGAGAAGGCAGTGAGGTTTTATACTAAGTATAATGGATTGAATGGTGGCCCTCAAAAGATATGTCTAAATTCTAAGCTGTAGTAGTAACTGTGGTTGTGAACTTGATTGGAAGTGGAGATATAAGTAAGGTGAGGATCTCCAGTTGAGATCATCTTGGATTAAAGTGGTCCTGAATTCTATGACAGCAGATATCCTTTAAGATATAGAACAAATAGGGTCCTCCCTAGTGGTGCAGCGGTTGAGTGCTGCGCTGTGGAGCTGTCGGCAGCATGGGCCAGTTCGAAGCCCACCTGGGAGAATCCCACATGGTGCGGCAGACCTCTCCTGTCTCGCCCGCTGCTCCCCTCAGCAGTGTATTTCCGTCGATCTGCCTGTTCTGCTCCCCACTGTCTCTGGTGAACCCTCTCGCCGCCCCCTGCCTCTGGCCTGTACCCCAGCTTGTATGTATAAATAAATAAATAAATAAATAAATAAATAAAAACAAAAAGAGAACAAATAGAGACACTGGGAAGAAGGTCATGTGAAGATGGTTGCAGAGGCTGGAATTATGGCCTCAAGCTAGACAACCACCAGAAAATGGGGAGGCAAGGTAAGATTCTCCTGTAGAGCTTCAGAGAAAGCATGGCCCTTGATTTTGGATTTGGGCCTGCAGAAAAAAGAGAGAACGGATTCCTGTTGTTTATGAGCCAACGAGTTTGTGGTAATTTGTTATGATAGCCCTAGGAAATGAAAATATGGGACTTATGACAGGTAGAACTCTTCTGGGAAACCTAGTTTGAGCCAAGGGAGATAACAATCAGGCACCCCAGAGCATGCCTCTGCTTTCTTCAGAAGCAGCTCTCAGAGTATGGGCATCAGCAGTGGGAATGAAGAGATGGTGCCAGCCTCAGTGAGGATATAGACTCTGAGCCAGACAGGATGGAGGGATCTTTGCTGTATTTCCTGGTGAAAATGCTGTATTGTGTGAGATTGTGAAAAGGTGACCTTGTGCAAATTCCTTACCCTCTACTGGCCTTAGCAACAGCAGTTATATATACAAATATTGCATAAGGTGGTCTCTGAAAGCATTTGTAGCTGGGGCCTTCTGGTCCAGAGCCCTGTGTAGTTAGGGAAGGGGAAATTCAGGGCTGTGCCTTCAAGGTTTTGCCTTATGCACTGGTTCCCTTAGTTGGATATACCAGCTTGATGGGAGGTATTACCTCTCCCTAACACCCTCCTAGAATAGATCCTGAGACCTGATCCTTCCCATATCTTTACTACTACTTGAGATCAATGGTAACCTTTGGAGGATTTGGTCCTTGAGTTCCCCACTGTAATCAATGTTCCTGCCTATCTTAGGCTTTGGTGGATACTTTTAGCCATAGAATCCCATAGGGATCTTGCTGGATGTACCATAAGGTATCAGACCAATCTGGAAAGCTCCAAGTAACTTCGGAGGCTTTTGGGAATGAGCTATATGTGTTCTACCTGAGATCCTTTTCTGAGAGCACTGTCCAGAGCATCATATTTCTGTATGGGCGTCATCAGCTGATTGTGGCTTTATAAACTTAAATTAACCTTAAATAAAATAACATTCAATAAAAATTGGGAGTCTCTGAGTTGCACTGGCCACAATTTAATTGCTCAGTAGTCATATATGGCTAGTGGTGATAATACTGATATTATGGAATAAGAATATCTCCATCATCACAGAAAGTTCTATTGGACAGCATTGCTCTAGATCAGTGTTTGAGATCTTTTGAGGAGCTAGTTGAAGTACAGATTCTGATTTACTTGATCTGACTTGGGGACTGAGATTCAGTAATTCTAGCAACTGCCTAGATGATATCAATGCTGCAGGTTCATGGACCACACTTTGAGAGGTAAGATTATAAGGAATATCACTGTGGATTAACTAAGGCCATAGTGCAAGCTGTATGATGTGTCAGGGAAGGAGAGTACTTGGTTTGCAAGAAGTAGAATAGGAACTGGGCTAAGTTGATTGGAAGAGAAAAATGAAGAGAAGAATAGTCATTTGGCTAAATAAGTCCATCCCTAAATATTAACCCAATGAATGGGCACTTGTCTCCATAGAGCAAAGTCTTCCAATAAAGATGAGCAATATATTTGTATAGGGGTTGGCAATTTTTTATTTTGTAAAGGACTGTATAGTAAATATTTAGGTCTTGTGGGCTGTTGTGATCTCTATTTTGTTACTCGTTTGCTGACGTAGCATGAATGCAGTTACAGGACAATATTTAAGAAATAAGTGTGACTATATTTCAATAAAACTGCAAAAACCGGTGGCATGTTGGATTTGGATAATAGGAAAGATCTCACTGACCTTTGTACTGGTGTGTCACAAATGGTGAGGAAGTTTGGAGTAAAGTTATAACTAGTAAGTTAGAATTTCTATTTAACATAAGCATGTTTTGGCTATCTTCATGAATAGTTATTACTAATAAAATAAGGACAAATGTGAATCATTCATATAATTGGTTTAATTCTGCTTTCAGAGCACCACTTCTTTAACAGGTACAACACATAATTACATTTTAGAGATATTGAAGTCCAACTATGATATGTAGAAATTGCTAGCTATCCAGACAAAGTCAAATAACATCTAACAATCATTTTAAAAGCAAAAGTTCACTGACTAGCACCTTCTTTTATAATGTGATAGCAGTAAATATTGACCTAAGTCCCAGGTTGTAGAATTGCTTTATTTGCCAAGGTTAAACAAAGACGTAGGAAGTCCAATGTGCACAGCTAATGTTTGGCTAATTTAGAATAAACCCAGATCTCTTATTTTCTAAACAGTATACAACCCTTCTGTAACATTGACAAATCACTGTCCACTATTCCCATAGTCCAGGAAATGCTCATTTAGCACAGAGAAATGTAAACACAACCACTGATTTTGCAGACATTCAGTGAACATTTTATAAATCATCTTGTTTCCTTAGACATTGGAGAGAAGGATTTGAGTGATAATCATATTTCTAAAGAGCTATGTAAATTTTAAATGAAGTCTTTAGTCATTCTGCAAGAATTTCTATGTGACATGTAGAACAATCAAGATCATTTATACTTTTTTCTTCTTTTAAAAGTATAAATCATTCCATGCAATAGTATTGTTGGCGGTATCACTCATCTGGGTGTGAAGAGATCTTAGGTCCAAGGAAGGTCAGCTGAGTCTTTGATTTTAATTTTCAGAGGCTGAATTCCAAATCACTCCATCCTTCACCTCTGCCTGGTTCTCTAAGATTTCTTAATTGTAAAGACATCATCCTCTCAATGATTTGACTTTATTCATAAAGTCCAATTGGCAACCATTCACAAAGTCATAGATAACTACGATTTTCTATGTAAGTCATATTAACAGGATCACAGAGGCACCGAAATTTGAGATAAAGGACCATAATCCCATGACACCTCTGAGCCATGCAGGGCAAATTATTCTATTTATTAGGAAACCAGTGCTTAGAGTGTTACAGCAATATGCCCAAGATAATTTGGAAGGTGCCAGATCAGATTTTATCCCTATGATATGTCTCCAAGTCCAGGCCTCTCCTCCCACATTTAGTTACAGATCTGACAGCCTCGTTATTTTACAGGTGTTTGTTGGATTTTGAATGTGGATAGGATTCAGTTATGACGAGATTAGAATGTTCCATCAGCCTCATGTCCTAGAAGAACAGAGTCAAAATTACTATGATTTGAAAGAAATTAAGTAATGTATCTTGCACCTTAGCTTTTAGACTGATATTTACCCTCTGTTTAAATAAATAAGAATTTACTATGTGAGAATGCTTGTTTATTGTCTATGAAGTTATCCCTCAATGAATGGTTTAATAGAGTTGACCAATTCCTCAGACCAGTTTGGAAGATGCCCTTTGACTTTTTATTTCTCCACATTCATCACAACCATCCATTCAATTTTAAGAGAGTGACTTGTTGGATTTAAAAAAAAAATCACAGACGTAATAATTCTTCGTTATGACAAGTAAAATACTACAAAGATGTGTGAAAAGTAAATTTAAATTTTTTATCTTCTGAGTCAGTATTTCCCCATAATCCCAGGGTAATTAATGTTTTGTTGTGTATCCTCCAAAACATATATATGTATGTATTAGGCCTCTCTATCTGCCTGTCTTATTTTCCTTCCTTCCTTATGCCCTTCCATCCTTGAAAAAAATGTTATCTAGTAAAAATTAAAAAAGGTATAACTTGCAAGAAGTTGCATCTCATTGAGGAATATTGAACAGTTTTTGTTTAATTACTATGTGTGTTATACTTCTCTCTCTATATATATATGCTATATTATACTTCTCTATTTTTTATATTTTGCTTATCAGTATATTACAGCTCAGGGTTGTTGACTATGTGGATGACAATTTCTCCCAGCCTATCATTTAAGAAATTATTTATGATATCTTTGTTATACAGTTTTACATTTTAATGTACATTGGTTAACTTCTTTTGTGATGTTCAGTTTTTTGTTACTTAAGATGTTTTTCATCCACTCTTAAATTATGCGTGTTTCCTCCTATACTTTTTTCTTATATTTTTGTATTCAATATATTAGAGCTTTATCCCATCTATTATTTTTGTTTACATATGGTGTGAGGAAGGGATTTACTTTTATTTCTTCCAAGTGGATAGGCAGTTGGATCAACTAAATTAATGGAAAAGAAATCCATCCTTTCCCAGTGAATTGGAATGGTGGTTTTATCACATATTAAATTTCCATATATTTAAGGATATATTTTTGAACTTTATGTTCCATTCATTAGTTTTTTTTATTTGGCAGTTGCCTTCTCTTAAAAGTCTCAAGAGCAGTCTACTGACTCCCAGCACATATTTCATGGATGACTTCTTTGAGTAACACATTTTCTCATTTCTTTCTGGAACATGAAGGCCTCTGTGTATTTTTATCAGCATAAGAGGGGGTTCCAGTGCTTTAAGCAAATACCTCTACTTCTCTTTGTCTTCTACAGAAAACCAGCATTCTTTCCTGATGTTCTGAAATAACAAGGAGAAACTCACTTTTAGGAAAGTGAGCAGCAGGATACCATATATTCTTTCAAAAGGCTGATTCCATTAGTCTTCCTGATTCTATCCAGTCCTAACCTAATCTTATGAGTTCTAGGTGCCAGTCCTATATCTGAAGACTCATCCACCTTCCAAATACCTCAACCCTCGATTTGGGTTCTTCCTGATCTAATCATTCCTATAGATCACACACTAGAGAGCCCACAAAATGCAAAGCATTTGCTCTAAGTGCTTTGAAAATTAAAATAAAATAAAACCAAACTTTCCTGTGTGTCTGAGGCCCTATTATGTTTAAAGTGTTTTAAAAACTTGGGTGGGTGATAATCTGTGAGCTCCCATTTTATCCCAAGATAAAAAAGTAATAATGATAATAATCTACTAAAGATGAGGAAAATTGCTTTAAATCATTTCAAGTAAGAAAAAAATTCTACCATCTTGCACTCTCTTCTTCCTGTCACTTTCCCTCTCACTCCCACCAGGTATCTTCAGTTCCAAAGTAAAAATGAATTCCAGATGTGCAGAGATGGTGTCCTCTGAAGCTATAGATCCCAGTGTAGAAAGAAACTCTCAAATTTCTAATGAGATAGAAGAAAAAGGAGCTTGCCTGTCACATTTTTAAACCCCTCCTCAATGCAGCAGAAATCCTTTCTAGAGATTTTCAAAATGCAGCAGCTTGTGAGGGAGCAGCATGGCGGCTGGGCATGAAGTTGGCATTCTCTCCAGTCTGTGACCCTTCTCCACCAGCCCTCATCTACAGACTTTAGGATTTTAAAATCACCTAAAGGTGGATTTTCATCACCCTCACACTCCATTTCCCTCAAAGTGGTAGAATTGGGCATTTCTGGTTACTAAATGTCTTCTAAGTGAGATGAAAAATAGATGAATAACTGAAATATGTGTGCAGACTCAGAGAAAACCCCATCTCCGAATCATGGGGACTCTGTGAAATTTATTGCCCACAAAGGACAAAAGAGCAAAACAGATGGTAAAATTTCATGCTTTTTCTGGAGAGTTAAAAATATCATCAATCACATACTTAGAAATTGGCAGTAACTGAATTTTTGTTATTCCATAAGTTATACCAGACAGAAAGTTTTTTAAGCAAAAGAGCATGGATATCTACCATGAACTAGACATTGTCCATGACTTCTGGCTAACCCCTACATTGGTAGGATCCAGAAAATTCATTCTCAGTTTTGCTTAGTATCCTATATGATCTCTCTGGGTTTTACCAGTCAGATACACTGAATATGAAATCTCAATTTGGGAGTAACTTGAGAAGATAGTGCCATAGGGCTGCCACTGGGTTCATAGCAGCAATCTTCAGCTTTTGGATTGGCCAAGATTGCCAGTCTGAGTTTCTGTCCCAGGAGTAGTTTAATAGATGACCATCACAGTGGTCCTTGACTCCTCACCAGGCCAGCTCTGCTGCAGGGCCTTAGGCATTGTTCCTGGAAGCTTAGTTTGGATATGGCTTTCCACTCTTACCTGTGTCTCCGTGAGATATCCAAGATTGTTTTCATAAACCGTTTCTGTTTTATAAATGGAAGCAGATTTTATTGTTTGCAATGAAGAATCAAAATAAAATAACACCTATGACTTTTATTCATCTGTATTGGAAGTGAAAAACATTTTGACTTATCCTGTCTAGTCAATGCCATGGACATAAGTGGTCTAAGATGCCAACATTGCCTCTGGGAAGGCAGAGATATTTCCTGTGTTCCTGAATTAATCCACAGAAGCTGCACAATGAAATGACTGATTTAGTCAAGTCCAAAGCCCTCTGAACCTTTTCACTGAGCAGGTACAATCCTGATAGAATATCTTGTGTGCCCCAAACCTGGAGAATTTATGGGTTGAGCAAATCATTTCTTTGGAACTTTGAGACCTCTTCAATCGCCTTTCTTTACACCATGTATACTACCCAAAGAAGTGTGCATAAATTATTTTGGTATTGTTTCTTCTGTATTAGATTAAAATGTCTTGATTCTATGTGTGAAGAAGAAGGTGGATAGAACAGATGCCTTGCATCTTATGAGATGCTTGGGGAAGACTGTGGTGGGTTGGTTACTTTTATTTTCTCAGGAAAAATTATGAAATATAACACATATACAGAAAGTCTTTAAAATGTATGTGACCTTTAAAGAATGATTAAATAAAGTGAACACACAGATTGCCACTGCTGAAAGTGAGAATAAAGAACATTTCCAATAATTTAAAAACGCATGTCTGTCCTAGGTGCATTCTCTCTTACTCCCCTTAGCTTTTTTCTCTTGTTTATCTCCTTACCACATTATGGTTGTGAAATATGTTCATGTGGGTAGTTCATTAATTTTTACTGTTGGGTAGTACTTCATTTCATGAATACATTAATATTTTTGTATAATATATGCCTGCAGTGGCATTGCAGGGTTATGGAGTATGGATATTTTTCACACTCTGAGCAATACTAAACTTTTTATTAAGAGCTTGTATCCATTTACTGTATTAATGTTAATATGAAAGTTATCTTCTTCCCTATACTTGTTGGCATTTCTTAGCTAGTTGTTCAAAGTGGTGTCTCAAGTTGGTGTTAGGTTGCATTTCCCTGATAATATCAGTGCAGTGTAGTATACATATTTGCTTATTGAGTTATTGGAGACTAACTGGTTTAAGGTTGATAAACTGGTTCAAGACCTGTACTCATCCCCCCCCCCCATTTTTTTAAATAGACGTTGGTTTATAACATTATATCAGTTTTTGGTGTATACCATTGTAATTCTACATTTATAAACACTGTATCACGATCATCACCAACACCAAGATATGGAAAAAACCTATTGGGTTTTTGCTGTCTTAGTCTGGGTTGCCCAGAAAGCAGAATTCACTGACCATTGCAGTGAATGGATGTATACTAAGTTTTGTCATGGAGTTGAGGAGAGGAGAGTGAGGCCTGGGAGACAACCTGTATCTTCTGATACAGATGAGAGCATTTTGCTACTCCAGTTTACTTTTCCTGCTTAGACAATGAATGCATTATGTAGTTGTAATTTTTTTGAAGATTTATTTATGCATACAAGCTGGGGTATAGGCCAGAGGCATGGGGCAGCGAGAGGGTTCACCAGAGACAGAGTGGGGAGCAGAACAGGTAGAGCGACGGAAATACACTGCTGAGGGGAGTAGCGGAGGAGGCAGAGAGGTCTGCCACGCCATGTTGGAATCTCCCCAGCAGGGTGTGGAACTCAGCGTCGTGGCTGCGACAGCTCCACAGCGCAGCCCCTAACTGCTGCACCACCAGGGAGGCCCGATGTAGTTTTAATTTTTAATAATCGTTTATTGTATAGCAGTAGAAGCATTGTGAAGATCATAGTACTGTAAAGATATCAATTTTCTGCTAAATTTATCAAGATTTGTATTTAAATTGTGGAGGTTTTTTTTTAACTTTTTTTTTGGGGGTGGGGGTGCCGGGACCAGTGATCACCAGCTGCCCAAGTACCAAAAAATTATGCTTCCGAAACCTCTTAATGTCGATTCCACACACAGAACAATCGAGCTGTTCTGCGTGTGCCACTCACGACAGAAGCCCTTTTTTTGTTTTGTTTTTTTACGTTTGTTTATTTAATTTTGGTTTTCATGAAGGGTTACTTGGGGAAAACTAAATGTATGAAATGATGGAAAAGAAGTGTAATAAAAATACTTGCTTATAATATTATGATATATAAACTGGTACTGTATTGAAATACATCAATGAAAAAGAAAGTGTTATTTCTGAGGAAGGACAGCCAGTGAGGAAAAGTAAAATGTTTTACATATGACATAGAGACAAGTGACAATTACAAAAACAAATAAACAAAATTGAGATAAAGAAATGGAAAAGTAAACCAATACTTTAACCATATAATCCAACTTGTTCCCAAATATACACAGGTGGGAACACTAATATTTACACAAAAGCTTTCTTTCTTTTGTAAGAAGAGATTAGTAGTTTGACTCCAAAATTTTAATCTTTACACAGAAAACATACCACAAAACAGAATTTAAAAATAATTTCAAAAAACCATGGTGTATATTTCTAAAAAAGACCAAGAAGTCTTCAAGTTAAAAAAAGAAACACCATGCAGAAAAAAATTTCAAATTCACAAAAATCACAAGTGGTCATAAACATTGAAACTATGCACATCCATAGTAGCAATCAAATAACTTGCTTTTCACTAACACATTTGCAAAGATTTAAAAGATTGATGAAATTCAGAGTAGGGAAGTGCATGAGAAGGAGAATCATTCACACAATTTTAATGGGTCTATATTTTATCATATATTTTGCCACTGTATGCTGTTACAAATGTACTACTTATTACTGTACTGTATGTTATTTAAATTATATTTATATTGTAACAGACATAATTAAAAATACACGTATATTTTGAATTAGTAATTCTTCAGAAATTCATTATAAACAAACATTATATAAAGGCATACACAAACAAGGATGCTTGTCAAAATGTTGTTTATAATAGTGAAAAAACAGAAAACCAGTTATATTTATTAGTGAGAGATTTCTTAAATTTTAATCCACTCCTATAATGGAACTCTGTTAGTCATTAAAATGGATCAGGATTGTTATGAAATAAAAACTGAGACTCAGGTCTGTCAGAAATAAGTGAACTCAAATGAGAAAACAGTGATGCATAAAAAAAAACAAACCAAGGTCAATTGATATCTATTAGCTATAAAATATAACAAGTAAATGTGTAGTTCTTTGCAAAGTTTGGATACCAGAAGTATAGCATGGTTGATACATGTTTGGAAGAAATAGCTGGTTGATAATTAGTGTTATCTCTGAGGAAGGACAGTACAGAGATCAAGGGAGACAGACATTCTGGCATTTTTATTATGCGTAGGCCATGATCATCTGAAGGGGTGGGTCTTCACAACTCATTGGTGCTCAGAAATTGATGGGACATGTGGGTGGTACAGAGAGTACAGACTGGGTGGTATCCTAAGTGAAGTCAAAGGGAGACCAATAACAGAAGGACTTTTAGTGTCAGCTGTGGTTGTTGAAGTAACCATCTATGTTTGAGAGCATTTCAGAGACTGGGGACTTGAGGAGACGGCAATAGTATTTTTCCTTTACACCTAGAAGAGATCCCCAAACAGGGATGTTCTGTCAAGTTGACTATAACTTCACTATTGTATGAATAACTTCCAGGTAGAGTTAATAAACTAAACTTTGGAAAATCCATCAAATACTACCAGATTGCTTTGCCTTCTAAAAAATTGCATTTTTATATTCCTAACAGGTACATGTGAAATCTTCAATATCATTGTTTTAAGTCATTCTAAAGTTTAGTAATTTCCTGATGTTTATACTGTCCCTATCGTATGTACTGCTTTCAACTCATACTAAAATATCCATGCATAAAAGTAGAGATCAATAGTATCATTTTGTATATAATAAACTGAAACCCAGAGAGATGAAATGATTGTGTCGACTGGCCAAAGGACCTGCAAAACTGAGTGAAAATTCAAGTCTTCTTGATTGTTGTTTCCTCTCTGTCATTTATCAGTTATCCTGCTGACTTTAAATGATGCATCAGATTAGCATAACTGAAGAGTACTTCACTAAAAATATTCACTGCTTGGTATAGGAAATGCAGTTTGTGAAGAAATGCCACTATCAGAATCTCCTCCAACTATTCACAAAACCATGTAATGATTCCACTGTTGCTTTGAAAGGGTTGATTGTGAGGGTTGAACAGTTTGTGAAGATGAGAAATAATTGGAAATTAAATACAGGAAGTTATTTATATGGTCAGTTTATAGGAAATACATATTTAATTTTGTTAATTACCCAAAGTAGATATAAATAGCTGCCTTCTGCTGAGACAAAACCTATGAATGGACACTTGACCATAATAATATGGTTATCCCCCCCGCCGCCCCCGCGCCATGGAATCTGGGAATTTTACCCCTGAGGTCCTTGTTTGCTGTATCTGGCTATCAGGGCCCCAATTAAGAAAACCTTAAGGAAAGCAACTGCAGTTCCAAATGCCATCTCCACTGTGGAGAACTGTAATCCCTCACTAACAGCAAGCTCAACTGACAGATGGGGCCAAGCTCCTGGGACATTCTACAGGTAAGCCAACCGTGTTACTTTCTCCCTCAGTATTACTTTTTGGTTTTTGACTTTAATCAAAGATTCTGAGTGAAAAGAATGGTTATAAATCCACTCCTTAGAGTCCCTGGGATTCTTGTTTGTTTTGAACAATTGTTTTATTCTTAGTTCTATGGGTTAGCATTTTAGATTCAGAATACTGGGGATGGCATGTGTCCACTCCGTGATATATAGGGCCTCAGTGAAGTTGACTTGAATGGTTGGGAACTAGCTGGGATGACTTAACCAGAACTGGAACTGAAACTGGAACTTCAGTTATGGTTATTGGCTGGGTTTCTCAAACAACATGAATTTAAGAGCTTACACCTCAATTATTTTGGCTTTTCAATATTCAGACATTTAAAATTGTTATTTTAATTTGTTATGAGTTTTGGAAAGACATATAATGATTTATTCAACTCTGATTTTCCATATGTCAGAGATACTACAATAGGTAGGACTGAGGTTTGAGTCCCAGGAGGACTTTAGCTTCCTGATCCTTCCTTCCCTCCCCCCTCCCTCCCTCCCCCCTCCCTCCCTCCATCCCTCCTTCCCTCCCTCCTTCCTTCCCTCCCTCCCTCCCCTTCCTCCTTCCCTCCCTCCCATTACATCCTCCATGATTTATTTATTTTATGACTGGAAGTTTGTATCTCTTGACACTTTTCACCTGTTTCACATTCCCCCACAATCCTGAGACCCAGGTCTTTCAGTGCTAAAACGGGGGAAGTGAGGGCAAAAAGTTATCCAAGTATCTGTATGTCTTGATAGAAAAGAACTTAATTTGTTAAGTGGTTTGTGAAGTTAGTAAAATCAAGCCATTTTTCTGTTCCCAAACCTAAATATGATTTTTTATATTTAGTTTTATATATTGATCTTTCAATGATCAATACCGGCCTTAATCTTAATTCAATCTGTGAATTAAAAAAAAAAAAACAAACAACCAAAACCTCCCGTTAAAATTAAAATCCCTAGACAAATTTAGAGATGTTCTCATTTTTTGTTTTTCCCCTAGCATCAAGTCTTAATTTTGTGGAAAAAGGTCTTAGAAGTTACCTTATGAAAACATGTCTACTGCAGTAGGAAGACAACTATAGAATAGCTCTTTTAGTGACTCATTTGCAAATTGTGTTTTCATAGCCTTTGATTATAATACACCTTTAGGAAAAGCTTAGTAAGCTTACTTGTAAATCATTTACAACAACAGTTACAGCTTTTAACCCATCATTAATTTTCACAATAGCTGTTGTTTTTATGACTCAAGTAATTAACTAAACAGTGTTTCACAAGAATTTTAAACAACTGCTTACATCAAGAGCTTTAATGTGTGCAATAAGAAATTAGCAGATTCATTGGCACTAGGAACTGTCTTACCATATCCTTGGGCATCAAGAGTGTAGTCAAATCAGACATAAAGCTGTTTTGGGACTCTCACTCTTCACAGTCTAGCTACCATGCTGTGTACTTACTATTCAGAAACTGACTTCTGTCCCTAACGAAAGAAATTTCCAATCCTGTCTTTTTCTAAAGAGAAGCATTTATGCATTCCTCCTATAATCTCTCAACTTCAAGGATTATGTCTTACCATCTTTCCTCAAAACATCATCCTCCATTTTGCCTTTAAAGATTCTTCACCCAGCTCCTCTTATTTATCCTACATTGTGTTGAAGTGACCCTTACTCAGTGAAGACATCAGCAATTTCAGTGTTACACTTGCCTATAGAATCAAGAGCTCATTCTTTCAGACAAATTTTATAGCAGAGATATAATTATTTGTTTAAGGTCCATTTTACTTTTCAAATGGATTGTCCATGAAGAGATCCATGTCTGTTTTCTCCCCAGTGCCTGGTGCATTGCTTCACCATTACAAGGTGCTGGTGAGCCCCAAGATGGGCCTCACTGTCTCCTGTGATCCACGTCTTTGTTAGCTCTCTCCTACATGTAACAGAGTTGCTTTGTGCAATTGAGAGAATACAGCAGAAGGGGTGGCATTTCACTTCTGAGATTAGGTTACAAAGTACTGTGACTGATACCTGAGGTGTTTTTTTGTTGTTGTTGTTCGTTCATTCTCTCCATGGGAAGCCAGCTGCCATGTGAGTAGCCTACAGGGAGTCCCTTATGGCCAGGAACTGCAGCCTCTGGCTAATGGCCTGCAAGGAACTGAGGCCTGCCCATATCTATGTGAGTGACTTTGGAAGTAAATTCTGTATACTAAATTGAGCTTCAAGAAGAGTACAGACCAGGCTTACAGCTTGACTGTAGCTTTCTGAGATAGTCAGAGCCACCCAGCTAATGTGTTTTTATCTACTGATGCTCAGACACTATATGTGTAATAAATGCTTGTTATTTAAGCTGCTTTATTTTGGGGTAATTTATTATGCAGCAATAGCTGCCTAATACAGTGCTGAATGAATATGTGATAACTAAATGAAAGACTTAGAAATACTATCATTCATATAATACCAATCTGTCACAAATAATCTGTCTCAACTTCTGTAATGTTATCTTGCTTACATCACACTAAAGTCTGATACAGTTCTAAAATGAAAGACTTGGAATTATAGTTATTTGTGGGAATTCATTTATCTTTAAAAGATTTAACCAATTTAAATATAGTCTACTAAAAGAATTTCTGTTTAGTCCCTTAAAACTTCTCAAATACTCACTGCAATCAACAATGCTATTGTTAGCCTATAGGTACCAATAAAGGTTGGTACATTATTTACAGTAATAACACCTAAAATAAACTATGTTGTCATGTATAAATTATACAGATCAAATTTTTAAACAGCTTATCCTAAAATGTAAAATTTAGTAATAATAACTAGGTATTCAAAGTCTTAAGATTTAATAATTTGTAATAAGATGATTACATATATTGCATTCATGGAAATGAAATTCCTTATGATGGCTTCAAAGTTTTCTTGCTCAAATATGTAAAGTGACAGGCACTAGACTTAATAGCCTTCATTGTGAAGCTATAGAACTTGCATAAATTTCTAAGACATTTTAATTTTGAGAAGCTACATCCTCCACTAATGTAGTTAAATATATCCTAAGAGTTATAAAGTATTCACAGATATGTCAGGTAACTTCTTGCTCTAAATATACTGTAGTATTTCAACAGACATCAAATTAAATTTTAGGAAAACAACTCAAAGGTTGTTTATTTCTCATATATTCAGTGTTTCATGCATATTCATTCCTTAGTATGTTAATCAGTGAATTTAAATTTTATATTTTTACATAGCTGCAATAGCTCACATTCACTCTAATTCTTTACTCAAATTTCACATCATCTGGAACATGAGAAGTGTAATGGTTTGTTTTTAGTTTCTTAAACTTTTCTTTTAAGGATGATATTATTGTGTTATATGTGGATTGATAATCAGATTTTCTAGAAAATTGAGTTTCATTTTCCTGGTTTACCTGAGTTTTTTCTACATTGAAGAAGTTGTTGTTGATGTCAGGGGGTGGTAATTTGTTTAGCATATGTGGTAGGTAGTATTACCTAGAAAATGGACCTTGAGATCGAGATTAGCATGTAAAGTTTATTGATAAACACTCTTGAGGTGAACATCTTTGAAAGAGAGGAACGGCAAGGCAGCAGGACTAGGCAGAAGGGAAAGTTGGACTATGACTAGACTCTACATAGACTCTACTAGACTATGACTAGCCTTAGCCAGTCACAACAGGATCTGGAGCTGGAATTGTCTTTTTTTAGTTGTTTGAAAGTGGGGTAAAAGAGACTGGCCCTTATATCCCATGTTGACAAGAGCTTTGAGTGTTGATTGCCCCACTTGCATTCCTAGGATAAACCCTACTGGATCATGATCAATTATTTTCAATATAATTTTGGATTTATTTAGCTTACATTTTACTTAGAATTTTTCTATGCTCACATTTACAGTATGCATGAAATCTATTTTTTCTATTCTGTTCTTGATTTTTTAGACTTTCAATTATTTAGTCTGTTTAGGTTTTCATATCTATCAGCATTTAATTTCTCAAATTCCTTTTTATAGTTTAAAATGATTTTATTATATCTGTGATTATTTCTTATTTATTTTGCCATTTCTATTTTATTTTCGTATTTGCCATATTATTCACTAGTTTTACCACGGTCTTATTAATCTTTTAAAAACATCAGTCTTTGGCACATAGTAAGTTTACCAGTGAAGGGCTAATTATATTTCATTCTTCATAGCAGTATTCCTATGCAAAATTTAAGAGCAGGGTCAAACATTTCAAAACTTGTTTTTATAAATCTTCTTTGTCTCTACCATTATGACCAAGTCTGTTAGGTTCATTCCTATGCTAAATGTTCAGGCAGAATTCAATCCAGTGAAGATCACTGGAAATATTATTTCTTGTAGTCTAATGTTGATTGACCTAGAGTAATCAGTGTATATTAAACTTGGAAAGTGACTTTAAAACTCTTCTCACAAAAGTTTTTTCTTTAAAAAAGAAACCTCCTTACCTCAGGGAGACTGAAACCCACATTACTGGAAAACCAGTGGATCAACGAAGAGATCAAAGAAGAAATTAAAAAATACCTGGAACTGAATGACAATGAGGACACAACTTTCCAGAACGTCTGGGACACAGCAAAAGCAGTAATAAGAGGAAAATATATAGCATTACAAGCTCACATCAAGAAACAGGAAACTAGTCAAAGAAACAATTTAATCTCACATCTCAAAGAACTAGAAAATGAACAACAAAAAACCCCAAAAGAAAGTATAAGAAA
>PVIJ01017168.1:0-30356 GCA_004024925.1 Scalopus aquaticus
TCCATTTTGAGTTGACTTTTGTGCAGGGTGTGAGGTAGTAGTCTAGCTTCATTTTTTTGCATGTGGCTGTCCAGTTTTCCCAGCACCATTTATTGAATAGACTGTCCTTGTTCCACTGCATTTTCTTTGCTCCTTTGTCAAAGATCAGTTGTTCATAGATATGTGGCTTTAATTCTGGGTATTCTATTCGGTTCCATTGATCTTTCTGTCTGTTTTTATTCCAGTACCATGCTGTTATAATTATTATGGCTTTGTAGTATAGTTTGAAATCAGGGAGTGAAATTCCTCCGTTTTCTTTCCTTTTAGTTAGTAGGGCTTTAGATAAGTGCATGAATTATTTAAAAAGTATCCTAGACCAGGTGTCTGCAGAATCCAACCTGTTTTTGTAAATAAAAGTTTATTGGAATACAGATGCACTCATCTGTATACGTATTGTGCACAGCTGTTTCCACACACCCGTGGCAGAGCTGAGGAATGGTTACACAGCTCGTAGGACACAGAGCCCTTTCCCTGGTCAGACATCCCATGATTAATTGATACTTTCCTTAGAGTTTCCTCCTCAGAGTTCTTGAGGTGGTCTCAGCTTCACCCCAGTGTCTGTTCATGACTCTTCTAGTGTAAACATGGAAGTTTTCCGATGACCCCAGGCCTGGGCAAGGGGAAGTCTCAGGGGGCTTCAGAGGTTTACTTAGTGTTGTGGAGCAGATTCATGGGTGGAGCCATATGACCTCGCTGTGACTTTGAGATTGCCTCACAAGCAATGATCTAATGCTGTTGACTTCATGGTTGCTAAACCTGCACCCTCCAGCACACCAGCCACCAGCCACAAGCGACCTTTTACACGTCACTTGAATTAAAAGTTTAAAGTTCAGTTCTTCAGTTGCATTCAGCATCTCTCAAGTGCACATAACCATGTGTGGCTAACAGCTGTCCTCTTATACAGCTCAGAGACCCTTCACCACCGCGGAGTTCTCTCAGCAGTGCATCCCACACACTGTGACTGCCTTCTTTATACTCCTTGACCCATTGCCTGTGTCCTTTGTGTGTGTGTGTCTCTGTGTTAGCTTTCTTAGATGGAGTTCTCCTCCAGGCCAGATTGCCTAACCTCAGTCTTATACAGGCTTACAACATGTGAACCACTTCACCTTTTAAAAAATGTAATGGCTATATAAGTACTTGGTTGATTTGCCATTGCTGTGCTTTGTTAGGGAGACAGCATGGAGAAATGGGTGAGGTTAGCAGTGAGGTGTTGAAGTTCAATTGCAAGTCCTGCACAGCACCCTGGGCTGGGGGAGCCTGCTCTGGTTCCTGGCACAGGCTTGCCAGGGGTCTTCCATGTTTAGACACATGGGAATCAGTTCCTTAGGTTATCTCACAGAGGTCACTGGCATTAAACTGGTTATAGACGCCACCCACATGATGTGACCTTAGGCCGGAAGTTCCCTTGCCCTTCTATGTCTTAGTTTCCTATTTTGTAAACCGAGACTGGGACTGGAACTAACTTCATATAGTTGTTGTAGATGAGATGAGACAATAATTGAGAATTACTGGGCATGGTGCCTGACACAGAGGGCACAAATTAGCTGGCCACAAATTACCCCCCAAAGAAGCATATGAGGGTGCACTTTGATGAGCTGCTCCTTGTTTTTCTGCTGACTCCCCCATTTTATTGATTCTTTTATCTTTCCCTGACCATCTAGATCTCACAGAAAGTATACCCTGGAAACAGACAGATCACTGCAGGACCCCAGGCTCAAAGAACTTGACTTCTGTGCTTTCCTTTGAAATCTAAATGAGGCCAATCGTACTTTTGAGTGCCTTTGTCTCACTGTGGATAATTATTTCTTGGAGATCTTCAGTTCTTTCTTTCACATCATTGCTTTGGAGTTGTTATGCCACTTTTGCCAATTCTGGAACGCGTGGAGTGGTCATGTGATTCAGTTATGGAACACAGAGAGTGGGAGTGCCAGAACGAAGATTCCCAGATTGTATTTTTAGTTGCTGTTCCTCATCACTCACCTGTCATTTATCAGGTGGAGGTTATTTCTGTTAGAGGCACCTGTCCTTCAACTGGAGGTGTTAGCTCCAAATGGAAAGGCAGCTAAGCCCTGGACTAAGAGGGAGCTGGAGTCTTTCATATACTTTTTGTTGAAATCTTTTACAACATTGACTTTTTGCTTAATCTTTGAAGTACAGAAGAATCTCTAGGTTTTTAAATTATTTAAGAACATAACTTGCTGCATTGAAATGCTGCCGGCTTCCTCAAGTGAGAAGTGGTGGGTATCCACAGTAGCTCTTACTTGGCATTTAGGGCCTGCTGCTTGGAAGGAGTGGGGAGACCTCAGGGGTCCATTCAGTTTCCCTCTGGTGCATACCAGGGAGCATGGATGTCCCACCTGCCCAAGTCCTTCTCTGAGCTCCTTCCTCAACTTTCTTCCATGTCATTAACAGCCACTGGTGCTCCCCCTCCATCACGCCACCCCCTGCAGGGGCCCTGACCCCAGCGAAGCCCTGCTCACAGCCGGCAGGTTCTCTGGTGTGACTTACAGGGGTTGGACACAGTCCTCCTTAGAGCTTGTTTGGTTTATTTTTGCCTCCAGGAACTATGCTAAAGCTCTTAAGATGACTAAAATATCACATTCATTTATATTCTGCCTGTATCAGTCAGGATCCCAGAAGGAAACACAGGAAACACTCAAGTTAGGAAAACCGGAGAAGGGTTTATTGATGAAGGGGTCAACAACAAAGATGTGAATGGGTCAAGGGGAGGTATGAGGGGCAGCAGGGACCTGGGGCTGCAGCAGAGTGGTTTGCTCTTCTTTCCTCAGGCATAGGGCTGCCTCAGGAGGATTGGGGGGAGTCAGTCACAACACAGCCAGCTTGAGGCAACATTGCGGGAAAGGGACGAAAGATGACAAACCCAACCCCTTCTATACTGCTTCCTGGTCTCTTCCCAGCCCCCGTTGGTCAAACCCAATCAGAGGTGGGAGGCTATGAGAGCCCATCACCCTAGTTAGTTCTTACAGGTCAGGCTGCTGGGTAGAGAGCAGGATCAAAGCTGGAGAGGCACGTGGAATCCATCCAGTAAAAAAGGCAAAAAACAAAAACAACAAACATATATTTTTTAAAAAATCATATAGAAAAATAGAGAGCTGATTCTCCCAGGAGCCTGACATGAAGTGGTTGTTCAGATGTTAATTTTTGTGTTGAACTTCATAGCAGCCTTGGCAAAGGGAAAACCTCATGGGTTGTAGAGATCACATTATGTGTTGACATAAGTCAAACTAAAAAAAATTGTGAACCAGATTCTCCCTGAAATCCACTCTATGCTTCCTGTCCCAGCTCTTCATGCTGATGGCACTACAGTGTCTTGTAAGGACTCAGGTGCTTGTTTTATGAGGAATTAAACAGGAGGAGAAATGCAGTACTCTTAATTTGGGAACATTTCTGTTTCCAGGTTTCAAGAAGGATTTCCAGATGGATGTTTTCAAGATCCTGGCAGCCATCCTCCACCTGGGCAACGTGCAGATCATGGCAGTGGGCAATGAGAGGTCCTCAATTAGTGTAAGATGCATATTTGTTTCCCCCTTCCTGTGTCTGAAGGATCACGGGATCATCTCATGTTAGCCTGCCTTTGCATTTTCGCATCAGGCATGATTGGGCTACTGGGGAGACCAGTTTAACAGGAACAAGGAAACGAGTGTTTTCATTGGTGCCCTCAGAGAGTAAAGTTTCTTACCCTTGCAATAGTAGAGAAGGGGGAGTGTATTCTCCATATGTTTTTCTTTTATTCAGTAAGTTTGTATTGAGCACCTACTATGTGCCAGGGGCTGTGGTCAGCTCTGGGGAAACAGCAGTGAACAGAACAAAACAAGAAGTCCTTTGTCAAGAGAAGAGGAGGGAAGGAGACAATAGACAAATATAGGCTCTGGCATCTGGTCGTGGCTGTTAAAAAGGAAAATAAGGCAAAATGGGGGGGGGTGGAGAGAGGCTGTGCCTTTTGTGTAGGGCAGGCAGAGACAGCCTTCTGATAGGTGGCAGTGGGAAGAGACCTAAAGGAGATGAGGAAGTGAATCATGCCTCTCTCTCGGGAGAACTTTCTAAGTAGAGGGAGCCACAGGAGGCGTTGCTTGAGAAAAGGCAAGAAAGTTGGTGCGTTCAGAGATGAGTGAGTGAAAGGGGGTGGTAGATGAGGACAGAACATTTGTGGGTATGGGTGGAGGGAGGTATCTCAGGCCTTCAGGGCCCTGGGCAGTTTTAAGCAGAAGGATAAGCCCTTACCTCCTGACACCTGCTCAAATCAAACACTATTGGTTCTGATTTTTCTCTGGAAATACATTCCCATGTAAATTCTATGGTAAATGATCACAGGATAAGTTTCTATGTGTGTCTCTTCTGTAACAAATATATGAGTAGTGACTCCTGGTAGGGGTGTGTGTTCGCTTATTCTCATTAATATCCTCATAAAGAAGAAAATAACACATAATGAAAAATGGGTCTATAAGATGCAAAATAGTCTACCTTGAACATTTGTGTTAGCATGTCTGTCTGAGCAAGCTCACGTTGCCATAAGAAAATACCATAGACTGGGTTGTTTAACACATTTATCTTCTCACAGTCCTGGAGACTGAGTCTGAGGTCAAGCTGCCAGCATGACTGGGCTCTTGGTGAGGACCCTCTTCCTGGCTAGCAGATGGCCACTTTCTTTGGCTTTGGGGTAATGACCAAGAATGTGACCAGCAGTCTCTTCCTCTTCTTAAAGGAACACTAATCCCTCCATGGGGGCCCCATCCTCATGACCTCTCCTGAGCCTAGTTATTTTCTAAAGGCCCCACCTCCAGATACCATCACCGGGGGCGAAGACTTCAGCGTATGCATTTTGGGGGGAAACAGTCACTAACAATGTTGATTTCCATTCCCTCAAACAACTGATGGGAACAGTTGATAATTTTGCACAACCGTAGTTTCTGGGCTCTCTGGTAGCTGCTGTTGAGGGAGAGAGAGCACCTAGCAGAGTGGAGCCTGTGCTTTGGCTCAGTGCTTCAGTTCTGTTGCCCTTGACCAGGAAGTGATTCTCCTTCCCCCTCCTCAAACTCTCAACACCAAACACCTCTCCCATCGCTGCAGTGTCCGGCCTCACAGAGACAATGCACATAGGACGGCAGACTGGAGAGAGGTGGTGGCAGACCTGGGGGAGAAATGAAGTGGGCAGCGTCCCTTCTGTTTCCTTGTTCTTTTACCTCAGAGAAGCTGCGTGTCTGTACTTTTCCTCCTCAGGCTTCCTTAGACTGGAGAAGAGATTTCTACCCAACAACCGCCCTCACATTGAACTTTTTCCCATGAAGTTTGTTATGAAGCCAGTATTTGGGAGGAGAAATTAAAATTGATTAAAAATCCTTTGTCTATCAATCTTTGGGGATGGATTGTACAAAAGAGATGTAGAGTCTCTATAGGGAGTTACCAGGCATGTAACTATTGGTCCTAGCTTGGAATATATATACCATTTGCTTATTTGCTTGCATCAGTAACTTGAGATATTGGGCCAGTTTGGGTGAAGATATCTTAGTTGTTAAAGATTGTACCTCTGCATTTCCTCCTCTTGCAGCACCTGTAAGCTGAATGGCTTTGACTCTGAAGGTTTAGTTTCTTTTTAAAAGGAAGGAAACCAAGGATTCTGCCAATCCTCCTCCCAACAAGAAGGTCAGGCAGATTTGTCTTACTGAGATGTTGGTCAGACCAAGGGTAGTTGGAGAGTAAGGAGGTGGCAGAAGTTTTCACACTGTGGGTGCCACCATTCTGATGCTTTTTACATGGAATCCCCTGGTTTTCCCGAGTGGCTGGGAGGGTGCTGCCCAGTAGCCTGCCTCTGAAGTGCCCTGCCCCGCCAGAGGGTAACAAGGCTACTTGGTCATATGGGGTCACATCTCTTTGCCAAGTGACAAGGATCCCCATATGCGAGACAAATAGGAGAAGACATCTTCTCTGCTGGGCAGTGGGGCAGCTCTTGTGCCCAGCTCGGGGAGAGAGGCAAGATGCACTTTGTGTGTTCAGGAAAGTCCTCCACCACAACCCTGTGTCAGCAGAGATGCTAACTTAGTCGAGGGGCTTCCACCTTTTCTTTGTGACAGTGACACCTAGCTATCTCAGGGCAGGACCATCCAGAAAATCCTGACCATGCAGGAGGCACGGGGTGAGTGCACCCTTGGACAGGTGGCCTGAATATGCGGGAAAGGAAGAGAGGCCTTGCATGGGGTGGCAGGGAGGATTGCTTCTGTGCCCTAATCACAACTGATATTTTTGGCCAACATGGAAATCCTGGTGGGACACAGCCAGTACCGCCTGGCATCACCTCAAGTGCCCTGCCAGGGGCCAGGGGCAGGCTCAGGGCCACTTGGCACCCCGTGCTTTACTCCCAGGCCTGACTCTGTCTCGTGAGTCCTGGTCATTCTCATGCCAGTTCACCCTCATGTCTCACACAGGCCCCAGGGCTGGGTGGGCTGCTGCTGGTGTAGATGGCTGGGCGGCCCTGACGGAGCCTGTGCTTGTTTTTGAAGGAGGACGACAGCCACCTGCAGGTGTTCTGTGAGCTCCTGGGCCTGGAGAGAGGCAAAGTGGCCCAGTGGCTGTGCAATCGCAAAATTGTCACAGCCTCAGAGACGGTGGTGAAGCCCATGACCAGGCCCCAGGCTGTCAACGCCAGGGACGCGCTGGCCAAGAAGATCTATGCTCATTTGTTCAACTTCATCGTGGAGAGAATTAACCAAGCCTTGCAGTTTTCAGGCAAGCAGCACACTTTTATTGGTGTTTTGGACATTTATGGGTAAGAGTCTCCTCATGAGCCTGTCTTTCCTTATTTGAATGTCGAATGCCTTTTTTTTTTTTTTTTGTCCTGGTTTCTCTTTTATGTCTCACATGATTATGTGTGGAGATTAAGTGCAGTCTCCTGGGTACCGTGTCTTTTATTTAGATCATATTAAATAAATACTAAATTAATAATGGCCGGCCTCAGGAACTCCTGATGCGGCGCCTGCTGTGGCGAGTGCTTTCTGTGCCCTTTCTCACTGAATCCTCAAATATATCCTCAGTTTAGATGTAATTTTTACATATATAATTGTATACCTCAATTTTACTTGTAAGTTACATATACGTCTTAAATGTAATATGTGTTTATATATTATATATATTATGTATGGGGTGTGTGTGTGTGTATGTGTGTGTGTATGTGTATGTGTGTGTATGTATCTCCTCAAGTAAAATTATCCCCATTTTAGAGCTGAAACAACTGCATGGCTTAGACTCAGTATAACTTGTTCCTGGTGGTTCTGCAGGTGAAGACCCCAGGACGGTGAGGCTCACACCCACCCATTTCCCTACAACAGCCCTGTCAGTGCAGACATAACTTTCTAGTTTCGTGGTGGAAATGACATCACAGAAGAGCTGCACCTTGCTCACGCTCCTAAGGCCAGAGATAGTCCCAAACCAGGCCTGTTACCAGTCAGCTGCTTCGTGCCTCAGACCTTTCATTTTTTTGGATAAGAAAAACTGTTCATTTGTCCCAGTCCTTCTCCAAGAAATCTGATACTTGGGGCTGGGGGGGTGGCAAAGTTCCTACTCTTCCTTATTCTCCTTGCCTAGTCCTGCTTTTCTAAACCCTGGGCCTACCCCTGACTAAAGATGCTTATAGAATAGCTAGAGTGAGCGAGCAGTGCCTGGCTTTTGTGTGTTAACACTGGCTTCAAAACCCCATGCATCCCCTCACTCCCAGGACAGACCAGGGGGTCTCAAAGGGAGAAGGGGGAGATCGCCCTGTGAAAGGCATCATAGAGTATTCCATCCAGATTAGGGGGTGCTGCCCCCAATATGTGGTATGCAGCTCAACCTCCCTTCCCCAAACAAGGGGGTCCCAAGTGGGACTCTGTGCCTCAGTGACCCTGCTGGGGCTGCTGACGAGGGAGGGGGAAGGGGCGGGACTGCACAGGGGGCAGGTGAACTTTCACTCAGGAGACATGTGAGACAACACCTGAAGGGAGTCACTTTGTTTAGTTTAGTTTCTAAGTTAATACACATGAATAACTATTAATAGTACATGTCAACAGCTATAAAATACTGATACATCACAGGGATAGTCTAGTAAATTATTTATCTTGACTTGCTCTAAAAAAAGGATTCAAAGAGCAATAAAAACTTAGAGAGACTTTTAGAAAGGAACAGCTCTGCCGACCACTAGCCTCTTTCATTATGGTAGAAATGTATGATTGTTACATTATTCTCTGTTCTTTTCTATGTTTTAAAGGTGTCTTTAAAATAAATAGGTCTTTGTTTTAAGATATATTATTTCATTCATTCTACAAATATTTACCTTCTAGGCAATGTGTTGGGTGTGGTTGGTCAATAGAGTAAACATATGGCCCCTGCCTCTTGGGATTTAAATTTTAGTGAGGGAGGCAGGTAGATTGTTAGAGGTTGGGGTGATTTCTGTGATGGGAACTGGCAGATGCTGTGCTGGAGCCAGGGGGCACAGGGAAGGGCAGCGAGTGCAGGCAGCAGTGAGTGAGAGTTGGCAGGCAGGAGTCAACCTACCACCTTTAGTCCCCAGTCCAGTCGTAAGGAATTAGAATTTTTTGGTTACATGGGAAAACCTAAAACAGAAGTAATGATAAATTCGTAAGAACATGCTAGAGTATATTTGAATTTTTAACTTCAGAATTATTCCCCTTCAGAACTTGTAAAAGTAACATGCTCGCTGCCACCCTTGAATTAATGGTGCCCCTCCAAAAAAGTGAACCCCTCTTTCAGTAACAGTGCTACCGCCTGAGAGACTCCTGTTATCTCTTTCTCCATATATTCACCTCTGAGTAGTCCTGGCCCATGTACACTGCAGCTTTTGAGGGAACTGAGCTTAGTTTCACTTGGAAAGAAGGCAACCCCTCAGCAAAAGTCGTCGTCTTTGAGAGCAACCGGAGTGGAAGGCGTGAGCCTTGAGGTTTCAGCTCAGACCCACTGCAAGGCTGCTGGTCTCCACCCAGTCAGGTGTTTATGTTCTATGGACCCAGTATTAGAAAGGACTGGGGGTCAGTACCCAGGAGCAATGCCAGTTGTATGACCCTCAGAAAATCACAGAACCTCCCAAACCTCCTCAGTGTTTGCCTCTGGAAGGTGGGACCTCTCTTACAGGGGTGCTGTGGGCTTCAAATGGAAGAAAATGTGACGGCATTTTAAGATCCATAGGCATTGTTCACATATGAAGATTTATCATAGCTAACACGCTCTGACATTTTAAGTAGTAAATTTAGGTCTTCGTGGGCTTTGAACTTCAGTTCTGGCTATCCTTTCTTGGCAAGTGGGACAGGTTGGTAAAGGGCAGGAAAATGATCATTGATACTTGATGCCAGACGCCTGCCCTAGAGAGCCATACCTTTGGGCCGGCTGGGGGCTGCAGAGCACAACGAGCCCCTTTTGACTCTCCCCCAAGTCCAGCCCTGGCCCATCTGCAATGTCTGGACAGACCGCAAGCCTCTGAGCCTGCCTGTGTGCACATGGAATGGGGCTATCAGAGCTGTGTGGGTTCTGCTCTTGCTCAGTGTCACCTTGGGGCTGTCAAGGGGACAGGACAGGCACTTACCCACACAGGAATTCTGAACAGAACCAAACTGGCCCAGTCAGGTAAGATGCCCAGAGAATCCGCGGTTGGAAGTGGCAGGAACCTCTCAGGATGAGAGATTGAGAAAAGAGGCTCTAGGGGACCTGAAGCGGGGGTCAGGCTACATGACGGGCACCACTTGCTGGCTGTTGGTCTTTGAGGCAGTCATCTCCTCTGACCCTCATTAGTCACAGTGGGGCACAGTGGCCTCCACCTAGGGCAGGATCAGGGTTCGGGGAGGTGAGGCGCACCGGTGCTAGTACCTAGGCGCTCAGCAAGCTCCCTCCACGCAGGAGTGCTCATCAGGACAGGTGGCAAGGTACAGTGGGTGCTACAGTGCTGTGCACCCCATGCCATGTTTTACAGAGTGGGTCAGTCACATCAAAGTCCAGATTTCTGGCTTGTCTTGAGAACTGGGCAGTCTAACATCCTGATCTGCTCTAAGCCATGACCACAGCAGGCGCTGCCACGGGTCAGTCTGTTGCCACAGCTCGCAGCTCACCTGTGCTCTCTCCAGATGCTTTCCGTTCTGTCGCCTGCTGCCCCCTCCCAGCTCTGGAGCGGCAAGTCCGGAGACAGCTACTAAAAGACTGAAACCAGAGGCAGGGGACCTGCTGGGCTCTGGACATTAAATGACCTTGCCCTTGTCCTTGAAGAACTATGATAAAACCCCGAGGTGGGGGGCGAATGGTGCTCCTCTCCTTTCAACAGGCTAAGTGTGGGGGTATAGGAAACAGCATTCCTTTATCCCTGAAAATGTGGGTGTTACAGGCAGACACCCCACAACTGAGTCTAACAGCAGCTGTGTGACTGCAGCTATGTGAAGTTTCTTGACCTCTCAGCATCCTATTTCCTTATTTATAAAGTGGTGTTGTAAGTGCCATTGTGTGCCTTTTTTAGTGCCTGCCTCAGGGTAGGGGTTTTTTGTATACCAGATTCCTCCAGGAGCAATCTGGAAAAAGGTGGTTTATGAAAAGCTAACTGCCAGGATGTTAAAACCGAAAGTTTTGAAATATTTGCAAAAAAAAAAAGCAAGCTTATAAATTGTGAGGTTTGTCAAAGAGTAGTTACCTATAAATGCATGTGTGTGTCCTTCAAGTTATATTTTAACTTGTTTAAACTGTATTTCAGTTTTGAAACCTTTGATGTGAACAGCTTTGAACAATTTTGCATCAATTATGCTAATGAAAAACTGCAACAACAGTTTAACCTGGTAAGTGACTTTTCGGCCTTCTTGAAACTAGGTCTTCTAGAAACTAGTTCCTGCATGTCCCTGAACATGGAAGGAGTCAGGGTCCCTCTGTCTCTTTGAAATAGGCCATTTAGTCAAACAACAGGGCTGGGCCACTGCACCACCTTGTGGCCATATCCTGTAGTTGCACTTTCCCATTCTCCCACCTCATCTTCAGCTTCAATTTATTACCTGCCTTTTTAAACACAGATCTCCTAGGCAGCCAGACCAAAGGATTTAGTTTCCTGATGGTTCCGCATCCTTGCATGTATCTTTTACCAGCTTCTGTCTCTGCCTAACTTACCTACTTTTATCCTTTTCCCAGCACTTCATCTTCACCTGGAAAACTCCTGGTGGTCTTTTGAAATTCGGCTTCTCCCACAACTCCTGAAGAAAGGATAGTATGTCATAATGGAGAACATGGGAACTGGGTTTGAATCTTAGCTCTAGGACATCCTTCTTCTGGGACCTCAGGCTCAAAGCCCCAGTTTTCTCATTTAAAAAAAATGAGTCAGTAGTACCTTACCAATCATTAAATCATTAAATCATACTGAGTAAATATTTCTTTTCTTTCCTTTTCCATGCCCCATAATTAATCCATGTATAGACATTAAATTTAATTCTACTGCAAATTTCCATTTCATTAGCATCCTCAAGGATTCTTTGGAAGTTAAGTGTTTAAATAAACTGCAGTAACGTTTATTGCAAGTGGATATACAGAGTAACTCGCCTGAAGCCAAAGTATGTCTGTAGATTCTGCCCTCTCTGGGATTCTAGTGCCATGATGCTCCCCAATACACACATCCTCCTCAACCTCGAAATAATGTGAGACACCTCCTTGAAAATAGCATGTTAGAGGCTGCAGTTCTTTTTAATTTTCTTTCCACCTGCTCTTCCTCCTCCTCCTCCTCTTTCCTCTTTTCCTTCTTTTGAGTCATCTAACACTGTGCTGATCTCCTTGGGAGGAGCCAGATCTTAAAATGTCACTACAGAGGTCCTCCCTGGTGGCGCAATGGGTTAAGTCGCAGCACTATGAAGCTATCCAGAGCCACCGCAGCACGAGTTCGATCCCCAGCCAGGGAGCTTCCCACATGGCATAACAAACCTCTCCTGTCTTGCCCGCTGCTCCCCTTAGCAGTATATTTCAGTAGATTAGCCTATTCTGCTCCCCACTCTGTCTCTGGTGAATTCTCTCACCACCCCACACCTCTGGCCTACACCCCAGTTCTTGTATGCATAAATAAATAAATAAATTTTTTTTAAATGTCATTACCAAAACCCTAGCAGGCCTGTCTGCTACCTTCTGTCCTGTAAATCTGGCTGCTATTGGAGCCTGGCACCTGGGTGCCTCGGGGAACACAAACATCACAGCTTGAAGCTGCCTCCTTCCCTCTATGCTCCTTTCTGTGGCAAACACCATGGTTCACCCAGTCTCTTGAGCCTAACAGTACTCCCACCTCTTCACTCTTGCTTGTCTTCCCTCTCCAGAGTCCTCCATTTCACCTCCCCTGTGTCTGGCCATCCAGAACCCTGGGCTGAGTCCCCAGTCTTGCCTTTTCAAAGTCATCTTCCCAAAGGCAGTTGTTATCATCAGCTCCACAGTCTTACTGCCCCTAGGGAAAGGCCTAGGACTGGCCCTCTCCAGTGGGGTGTGAGGGCCTGGTGTTGCCCCCCTCCCTGTCCTTTGCATCCATCATCCCCTTGTTGCTGTGCTTACTCTCGGGCTGGGAGGAGCACTGTTTGGTTCTCAGTCACCTATGGCGCTTCTGTGCTGCTCCCCCTGGATTCTTCTCTGGGGGACCTTCTCTTTGCTAGTATTCCATCCTCCCACCCCACCACCTGCAGCCAGGATGAGTCTGAGCCAGTTCTCTGTGAAGCCTCCCCAACACCCTTGTGACCCAAACAAGTGGTGACACAGCTCCCCGGCTCTCCAGGCTACTGTCTCCTCACCTGACCCCACAGCCAGCGTTCTTGCAGGCTGGCGCCCACCCACCAAACAGGCTGCGTCTGTCTGAGACAGTGGCTGTGAGCAGAGAGGAGCCCCGGAGAGCTTGAGTGTGAGGTGCTAGAGGTGACAGGACCTGGGGCCCCACTCAGACCAGGTGCGAGGATGACAGCTAGACCCACCTTAGAAACTCGTGGTACTGACGCTGGGCCGGGGGCTCTTCCAGGCTTCCAGATCAGTCACATATCTCTATTTCCTCAATGCTTACAGCCTGCTCGCTGGAAGCTCACTTTAATATTCTGTTGTACTCTCTGTGTTAACTTCTGAATTCCTAGCATGTCTTTAAACTTGAACAAGAAGAATATATGAAGGAAGATATTCCCTGGACTCTGATAGATTTTTATGACAACCAACCAGTTATTGACCTGATTGAAGCAAAAATGGGCATTTTGGAGTTACTGGATGAAGAATGCATGGTAACTTTTAAGAATGATTTCTTTTCCAACTTCTTAGTGGTAATGGATATTGCAAAACATATTTTTAAATGTACTTGTAAGTTCCTAATCTGTTATTTTTTAAAAAAATATATATTTTTATTGTTATTTATGTCTTTTACATTTTGTATTCCCCTTGGGTAGCCCACCACCAATTCACCTGTGATCCATCTCCGTGGTCCCTTGTGTTCTTTTCTATTCCATTTTGTGCCCTTATCCTCCACACCCCGCCCCCGCCCCCGCTGAGTGTCTCTCTCCTATTTGGTTTCCTTACAGTCCTGTTATAAGTGAAACCATTCGATATTTTTCTTTTTCTTTCTGGCTTATTTCACTGAGTATGATCCCCTCGCAATTCCTCAAACTGCTCAACATGGAGCTCCCATACGACCCAGCAATACCACTTTTGGGAATTTACCCAAAGGACACAAAAACACTAATCCGAAAGGATACATGCACCCGTATGTTCATTGCGGCACTGTTCACAATAGCAAAGGTATGGAAGCAACCCAGATGTCCTAACCTGTTAATTTTGACATTAATTCTGGGACAGTAGGAACTCCAGAGAGTCAGGCGGACCTACCACCCTTAGTGTGCGTCACCCACCCTCGGGTAACATACATGACCCTGAGGTCATGTCCAGGAAGGATTCGCCCTTGGGGATTATCCCTAGGTTTATATAGAGTGCAAATGGAAACAGGGAGTGACCCTGCACCAGTTGTTAATGACTAATGAGAACTGAGTGTTCTTTCACTCCCTGGTTCTTATGCGTCATTCATCAGGAGGTGTAGCTGAAAAATCAATGTCCTGCAATTGGAGAGAAGAGCTCTCTAGGAGTTTGCTTATTATTTTCCTCTGAAATGACCAATTTTATAATAAGTCAGCCTGGCAGTGTCCCTCCTGGGACCACAGGGAACAAATATAATTTCCAGGATAGTTTTGGTTCAAATGTTGTATTTTGATATTTAAAAATAGATTTTTGTTTCTTTTTCAGATATTTATTTGTGCAAAAAATGATGATAATGTTGAAGGCTCAATGGTGTTTTCTCCCTTGCATGGTTCTTCTCACGGATAACCCTTTCAGCTGCCACCAGGGCTTCAACCCCTACAGTGTCATAAGTTTAAAGGACAGGAGTCAGGGCTGAGCATTCCAGAATGATCTGCTAGGTTCCAGGTGCAGAGGCCAAGGTAGCCTCTAGGAAACATTGTACCAACTTTGCACAAAGGAGTGTGCAGGAGCCATTTAGATGCAGGGATTAGAATTTGAGCAGAACAGAATTGATAGCCTCAAAGCCAATGTCAGAAATGAATTTGGCAACTAGCTTAATTCAAGGTAGTGCCTTAACTAGGCACTAAAACAAAAGAAAACCTGTTTTCCTGAGGATGGTCCAGGGAGGACCACATTTGGATGCTAGCCTTCTCTCCTTTCAACCAAGAGTAAAGGTCATGTCCATGTAATGACGTTGTGTCATTTTCTGCTATGTTCAGTGTCTTTGGGCTGAAAGAATGAAATACTCCCAATTTCTCAGAAGTGAAATTCTTCATTTGCAAGTCATTACATGACCATTTTCTTTAAATTTATAACTTTTTTTTCTTCTCAAAGGGCATTGATGTATCGATTTGAATATCACTCTAAAGATGTTAAAATCTGGGACAGACTTACGCTGGAGCTGTTTCATAAACAGGGTCTTCACTGGAGGCCACTTAACTGAGGCGCTAGGTCCTGATGGTGTTTTTTACAGTTCATGATTTTCTCGCCTCTCATCATCTTTGCTCTCTGTGATTTGGTTTGCTTTTCTTTTGCAGTTACCACATGGAACTGATGAAAACTGGCTTCAAAAACTATATAATAATTTTGTCAATAAGAACTCTTTGTTTGAAAAGCCCAGAATGTCAAACACATCCTTTGTCATCCAGCACTTTGCTGACAAGGTATTGGGAAGGTCTGGAGAAGGTGGTTTCCTGAAGGAGCAGGCTGATCAGGGATTTCCAGTCAGATTCAGATTGCACTTAGTGTATAGCTTTGATGAAGGAAATGTGTGTGTTTAAGAATTCTTGATGTGTTTTTTTAGTCACAAATACATGAATTTGACTTTGACTTGTACTACTTTAAAGATAAATGTGCTGCTTGTGGGTCTCATTTCTGATTTTGGATACATTGTAAATCCATTAAGTTGATATCAGTTTATGCTTTCTGTGAAATTGCAGTAATCGAGAAAGCACAAGTGTTTCCTATTATGAAAGCTGTTGTTTGAGGTTTTCATTTTTTACTACATCATAATATACCTATTGCTATGGTAACATAGGTTGACTCAGGATGCATGGGTTTCCTAGGTGGCCTTTTTTGTCTTTATATGTTTCCTACTTTTTACTGGACAAATATTACTTTAATAAAAAGAAAATGTTGTTAAAAAATCATATTACAGAAAGCTTAGAAGCTAGAAGGAACAAAAAGAGAAATCACTGTAACTACCGGCCCTCAACATCTTTTCTTCTTTGTGAAGAACTTCGCCCCATTGAGAGTCACCCTAGTGGCCTAGCCAGTGTCTGGGGCAAGAGCCTCCACTTACCTGTCTGACGCTGATCTGGTACTGCAGATCAGGGCTCTTGGACATGCCTGAGCGACTGAGGGGACAGGAGCTAGAAGCTGAGCTAACCTTGTAGGCAGAGGGCTACTGCTGACCATGATATGATAACCTCTCAGTGGTGGAGATTTTCAGATTGATTCCTGAAAAGATGCACTTGAAATGAATGGTGATATCTATCAAGCTACATTTTCTAATTGTCCTTGATAATTTCATGGGAAAAAGAAAAGATCAGACTTCATACAAAGCACATAAGGGATTCACTTCAAGAGACGCCATTGTATAGAATTTCTGCATGTTTAATTTCCTCACCTGACATTTCCAAGAAGTTCCTCTTAAAAGATTTAATGATGCAACATCGGGTGGACTGAAGACTGGTGGAAAGAAGCCACATATATTCTAAGAGTAGCTTGCGGTCTCAGCCTAATTTGCCAAGGAAATAAAATCCTTGAAAGTGAGGTACCTATACTTAATGCAGCAAGTCTCCAGACCCCCCAGCAGAGATACTCAGCTGCCCACAACAGATGGTCCCCCTACATTTGTTACCTTTCACCCATTTATACTAGTAGTTCATACTATTAGTCTGGAAGAATTCATTCAGCAATTCATGTACTTCATTCACAAGGGAAAGTTTACAGACAGGCCACATTCCTGGTTCTTAACCCAAACTGTACTAGTAAGGACCTTCTGACCCCAGGGGACAGAGTCCTTGTCTGGGCAAGCCTAACCTCTGCCTCCAGATTCAGCACCCTCAATCCTTGCAATACCTTGTTTTCTCAGAGTCAGTTAAAATCTCCCTTCACATATATTGTTGACTTGTGAAGAATGTATGTCACATATTAAAGTATACACACCAGAAGCATAAACTCCTGGGGTTTGAATGTTTAAGCGGTCACCTGGATGTGTTGTTAGACGGATTTGAGAAGTCTCATGACTCAGAACAAGCCTCATGGAGCGATTCTCAAAGCCAAATTCGAGTAGAGCAAACACTGAGCCACTCTAAAACTGACTCTAGGGCTTTCAGGGCCCTTGAAATCTTATAGTCAGCCGGTCAGGGTTTTTTGTTTTTTTTGGCCTGATGTTGACTTAGGAAAGCATTCTTTTTCAACCTAAAGGACACACTGAACTTTTCTCCTCTACCTACTAGCACACAGTTCAGGGAATGACTGTGGCCAGAGGGCCAGGTGAGTGTGGAGTGATGGACAGCTGGTGAGAAACCCAGCCTGGCTCCTTCTCTCTGGTGTGAGATCCATGTGTGGAGTTACTGTAACAGACACGGAATCTCTTTTTGGAAGATTAACTTTTTAGCCACTTTGTTCATCTTTCTCAGAAAAGAAACGCATGGCACTTAGCTACTGTCTGTTTTTGCCTCCTTGGAAATAATTAATTCCTTTGTCTGCACAGGTAGAATATAAATGTGAAGGTTTCCTTGAGAAGAACAGAGACACAGTTTATGACATGCTGGTTGAAATCCTGAGAGCAAGCAAGGTTTGTAAACTCTTATGGGGTAATTAATATTATTTATTGTGTCCTTGGCATGGGATCAAGAAAAAGTAAGAAGTATATGTGTATTAACTGCCGTGCTGTGGTAAATCTAGCTCAGACATAACAAAAAGTAACTAGAATTAGTACTAAAATATGTTCTTAACTTCTAAAAGCATGCAGATTGCCACTATATAAAATTCAGAAATCAAATGTTCAGATGACAGAAGAAAACAACGAATATAACCGTTTAAAGAGTGATGATTCATACTTGATTTATTCACTCACAATATTTATGTAGCACCTTCCCAGATTCAAGATCAGCAGTGAACCAGGCAGACAGGGTGCCTGCCTCTTAGAGCATTCTAGAGGGAGCAACATATCTAGACCACAAGAACAAGCAGTGGTAGGTGGTGCTCAGTGCTCAGAGGACTGGAGCAAGATGAGGAGCCAGCACCGGTGGGAGGGTGCGTGCCATGAACTCCTGGGATCCTCAGTTCTACATGACAAAGAATATCAGCAGAAGAATGGCTTTTGCCTTGTTCTTTTCCTCTTTAAGTATCTCTTTTTTAAAAATTGAAAAAGGGGTATTTTATACCTGAGCCTTCATTTTTGTGAAGATTTGGTTATATTGTCCATCTTTTAGAGGATCCCAGCCCCTTTGTTCAGCTATTTTGACAGTTTCCCAAACAAGCATGAGCATTTCCATTAATGATCATAAACGAATCACATGAGTGACTTGTTATTAAAATCAGTTTATGATAGAGAGTTCAATGTGCATATGACCTGCATCTTGTGTACAGAATTAGCTGACTTTATTTATTTCTCACTTTCAAGCTCACCCTGGGGTCCAGTCTCGAAAATGTTTGTGATGTTGTGGAAATCTAGATGGGTCTCTCCACTGAGCACTCCTGCTGTCAGAAGTGTGGACATTTCACATCCACTCACTCCCCTGGGACACGGGGTGCAGTAGGGATTCTCCCTCTCTGATTTACAAGAAAAATATATGCACGTCTCTCTAAGAGATGTCCAAAACAATCCAACGATGAGGCAGACAGAGCTCAGTCTGCAAATGAAAACAAAGCTTTATTTAAGGGTTTTTTAAAAAGATTTTTATATTTATTTTTGCATAGAAGAACTGGGGTATAGGCCAGAGGTGCAAGCGGTGAGAGGATTCATCAGAGACAGAGTGGAGAGCAGAACAGGTTTTAGCAGAATTTGAGAGCCAGGCAAACCATATAGATGAACCCACGTAGGGGAGAAAGTACAGAGCTTACAGAAGCCAGAGCTGCCTCCTACAAGTAAACTAATAAAATTCTTTGACAGGGGAAAGCAAAGCATGCAAAAGGAAGAGATGCTTGTATGTCGGTGTAGCAATAGATTGTCCTTTTGGGGGTCTGACAACATTTGCTGATTCATGTAAGAAGTTATTGCTGTTTTCTCCAAACCCCTCAATTCCAGTGTGAGGATGCTGACTAGTGGGGGTGATGTATGTGCTTGTAGATCCAGGTTCCTAAGTGTTTGGGTGTGGCAGCTGTGCACACGCTCCCTTTGACTCCATTCTGGATGCTGGCTTTATCAGTTTTCACTCCTTGATTTCTTAGTCACCTTCACAGAGAGAAGATGAGATATTTAAAGAATTGATGCAAGGTAGAATATGCTGAGTGTCTTAAAAGAGCTGCAAATAACAGATTAAGAGAGCTCAGAGAAAATTGAGATTAATTCATCCTGGGACATGAATTTTTTTTACCTTTATCTAAGCAAGTAAAGGGGACTAGAATGTGGAATGATGGGAAGGGCTTAAATCTGGAGGGGTGAAATTGTAGGTTAGGAGGAAGGAGAGTCCAAATGGAGAAAGCACATGGAGGTAGGAAGAGTCCACTTTGACACTTTGAGACCCACATGCAGACATTGGCAGTTTCCCTCTCTGCTCCCTTTCCTGGGAAAGAAGCCACAATTTCCCTGAATAAGGATGATCTCCGGTGGGATTGAGATTTGACTACCTGGTCCAGTTAAGCTGAGATTGTTACTTTGTCCCCTACTGGTTGAGAGGGGGTGGTTGTGACCAGTGACTTGACCTGCACCAGCTGAGGACTGGGGTGAACACTTTGGGAGATCTAAGCCCTCTCTGTTCCTTCCAGTTTCATCTCTGCGCCAATTTTTTTCAAGAAAATCCAGTTCCTTCTTCCCCTTTTGGATCAGCAATCACAGTTAAATCTGCAAAGCAAGTCATCAAGCCAAACAGCAAGCATTTCCGGACCACAGTGGGGAGTAAGGTACCAAGAAAATGTGAGGGTAAAGGGCCCAGACACAAAGGACAGGATGCCCCCCACCTCCACTCCTGAGTTGGAATCACTGGCAGGACCCCTTGCCATCCAGCAGGGCCTGGATGTGGACAATGAACTGCTTAAAATCCAGTTTACATACAGATTGAAAACAAAAAATTAAAAAGCCACAGTCTGTTGTCATCAGACCTTGACCTCCAAGGCCAAACACAGCTGAGCAAACTGCATGTTTGCACAATAACATGATTTTGTAAGCACCTGCTCTTTGTGAGCATTAGATAGAGCAGAAGTCTCCCCAAAACAGTACGACATGCTAATAGACACAGTCATGAATTGAAACCATTCATAGTAAGTATGATGAAATTAACTTTTCCTTAAGTAACTTAGCAAGGTTCAGTCTTGTTTTTAACTGGATCTGAGCATTTCATTTCTGCATGACATTTGTTATCTGGCTTGTCTCCTAGTTCCGCAGCTCCCTGTACTTGCTCATGGAGACCCTCAACGCGACCACTCCCCATTACGTCCGCTGCATCAAGCCAAATGATGAGAAATTGCCCTTTGAGTAAGTGTTCTTATGCAGCAGGGAGGGCCAACACTGAGAAGCTGCTTCTGCCACGATGAGTGCAGTGCTTAAAATCATCTTGAACTTGACTGTTTCTGAGTTTTTGAATCATTCAGAGTATTCCTGCCCTTAACAGAGCACATCAGCACAACCCTTCTTACTAAGCCATCTCGTCTGCAGGGTTTAGCAGAGGGGTTGATTTAAAAGAATAGTCTACAACTAAAGTTCACGCAACCCAGAAATCCAGAATATTCTCCTTGATTGTAAGAAGTTGTGTTTGTAGGAGGAAGGGTGCAGAGGGTCAGAAGCTTTGTCCTTAAACATGGCATGAGCATTAGACTCGTTCTCTGGAACTCTAAGGGAAAGGTCCAGACCACAACAAGCAGAAGTTTGTAGAGTCCTTTCCGCTGATTCAAGCTAAGAGGTGTCTGAAGGAGATATGTGGGCCACACAGGTGGTGAAGGTGTCTGGGTCACCAGGGGTCACATCTGAGCACAGGTCACCTGCTGGGTGTGCTGTGATGGGAACTCAAGCAGCTCATGGGCAGCTGGACATGATGAGCTTGAATATTCTTTCCGCTCTGGATGTCACTGAAAGCTCAACCCAAAGGCCGTTTCCCCCCACAAAGCCTTCCCCTATCACCTCCCCCAGAATCAACACCTCCTTTCTTGTGTGCTCAGCATCACTGTCTGCACTGTTTCAGAGGTGTTATTTTCACTTGCCATCCAGCAGGTATTTATTATCTGCTGGCTGCCTCATGTGGGATTATAGCTCCCTCCCGAGGCACTCAGGGTGTCAGCAGGTGGCTCACACTATTACTGGCATATTTATAAATGATGATGGCTTGACTCATTATAAAATCTTTTAAGGTTTGACTCCAAAAGAATCGTCCAGCAGCTACGAGCCTGTGGTGTTTTAGAAACGATTCGCATTAGTGCACAGAGCTACCCTTCCAGGTATGTTTTGGGGGAAAAGTGCCCAACTTCAGGTCTGGGTTGAGGTCCAAGGGAAAGGCTGCCACATTTTTGTCAGATGCACCCAGGGTTTTCCCCACTGTTCTGTGGAGAGGCCAAAAGAGGGGATAAACAGGCTCTGTGGTGGACAGAGGCCCCAGTACCCATCCTTCTGATGGTGACAGCCTCCCTTGCTTCCCCGGTGCTCTCAGGAAAGGGAGCGAAAGTGGAGGAGAGGTCACTCATAGGAGCTGAGTTTCCATGGTCCCAGCAGGAGACAGGTGTGAGGTCTTAGGCAAGGTTTGCATGGTGTTGCAGGGAGGCCTTGGTCACAGGTCAGTGCCTTCACTCCCAAAAGAGACTCCACCTCCACCCAACCCACCGACAGTGGGGTAAGCTGGGACCCACAGACATGTCTCTGGGATGCCTCCCCACATACCACTCTGCCTTTCCAGGTGGACATACATCGAGTTCTACAGTCGCTATGGTGTCCTCATGACCAAGCAGGAGCTTGAGTTCAGTGATAAAAAGGAGGTGTGCAAAGTGGTTCTCCACAGACTCATCCAGGTCAGTCTCCCCCACCTCCAAGAATCACAGGCGCTTCTCAAAGGCACACCTATTTCCCCATCTTATTCTTTCTGAGGCCTAATCATCATGAATGTCTAAGAGGGAAGATAATGGGCCCTGAGCATTTGTGTGCTGAGGAGATCAGACCACGGATCTCCTCTCCAGACAGCAGTCTCTTTCAGGGACCCAAATTTGAATCCAGGCCACCCCCCACTATCCTCCTATTCTGCTTTGTTCCACAACCTAGGGAACTTCTAGGGACCTGGCTTATATCACACACCACCTGAGACAGTCACCAAACTAGGGGTCCAAATACGGCACTCAGAGCATATTAGATTATTGTTGAACTGGTGAGTTATGATGGAAGAGAGTTGGGAAGGGGTTATAGAGGCCAGGAGAGGGGTGGTGAAGATAACCTAAAACGAAGGCAGAAACCAAATCTTTCCAGGTTCCTCTTCTCTCTTGTTGAAACCACTTTCAAGAGGCTAAAGCTTCCCACCACCCCAAAGAGCACCCTTTGTCCCCCACAGATTGACACTGCAACCTCATGTCCATTTCTCCCCCAAAGTGGCTTTAAACAAGCAAATCAAAGTATAAATTTCCAGACCATGATGAGAAATTTTCTGCTTTATGTCAAAGAACAGATAGTCAAAATAACAATGTTTTGGTGTCTTTACATCTCTAAACCTCCTGTCCAGGTAGTACAAAAAGATTTTATTTCTGATTATATTGTTTTTCTCTTCTAGGATTCTAATCAGTACCAGTTTGGTAAAACCAAAATTTTCTTCAGAGCAGGGCAAGTGGCTTATTTAGAGAAACTCCGATTGGATAAACTGAGGCAAGGTTGTATTGTGATTCAAAAGCACATCCGAGGCTGGCTGCAGAGGAAAAAATTCCTCCGAGAAAGACAAGCTGCCCTGACCATCCAGCAGTACTTCCGGGGTCAGAAAACCGTGAGGTATGTTGGAGCCAAGGAGACAGGTGGACTTGAACAGCCTTCTCTGCTGATCACCTCTATGGGGGCGGGACTGCTCAGGACAAAGGGCCTCTCTCCTGGAAGCCAGGGTGTATGATGTGTGGGTCCCCTTTAGTGACCATGAGCCTTGAAGTGAGATGGGTCTTTCTGTCCCTTGGGTCCAGGTAGTTGATTCTGCCTCTGTCCTCATGTGCTAGAGGTGACAACAGGACCCTGAGGAGAGGAGACTCCATCAAGGTGTTGTGAAGAGTCAGAATTTCCCAATGAGACCAACTAGAGGGATTGGGCCCCTTTTCTGTGGGTATTGAAAATGCCCAAGACAATCAGGGTCCTAGTGAAGTGCCCTGAGTACAGAGGCCTCGAATAGCCACTGGCCAGCCTTCCTGCAGATGATGGAGGGTAGACCATGCCTCAGGGGGTCCATGGCAAAGCCCTGAAATAACCCAGTCACAGAATTCCCAGGACTGAGCTACCAACATGGCCCCAAGGGGGCAGATGTGGGTAGTTGAGAAGGCAGATGTTTTAGGGTGAGACTATGGGGCTGGGTCTGACCTGTTCCTGAGCTGGGGCCTGACTTCCAGTAGCACCTGGGCTTCTCCACGTGGTTGGGACACTGCAGTCTTTATCTCCTCAGGCCCCAAACTGGACTTGCCACTCCACCCCTGCTCCCCCAGGAGACCCTCTTAGATGCACATGTGACCCAGCTTGCCTTCCATGCCTTGGGGTTTGCTTCATGACACCAGTCTCCAGAGCAGGAAACCCGAAGTTATCTTCATTCCCAAACTTATGCTTCCTTTCCATTTGGGAACGACCCCTGGCCTGACAATTTTGCACCTGCTGCCCACCTCCCCCTTTGCCTCTATGTGTGTTCATTTGTCCCACTCTCCCTGTCCTGCCCTGGACGGCAGTCAGCATCGCTGCCTTGACCTCCCTTGACCTCCCATCTTCACTCCTGCTGCCTTTCCCTCCTACCTTCTTGAAACACGGCCAGACTGAGCCAGTGCCCCTCTCCTGCCTTTAATGCCTCTCGTGGCCTCTGTTGCCAGAGAAGGGCACTCCATCTTTGACATGGTAACATGGTATTCAAGACCCCCCATGCCCCGGATGCAGTCATGTGAATGGACGCTCCACCAGGACAGGGACCACATCCATTCTGAGCACCCAGCACAGAGGCTGTTATGTAGAAGCTACTCAGTAATGTATTTTTTGAATAATAAATGGTCCCCATCTATTTTTCTAACCTCATTGACTACTAATAATCTCCAACATCTTATATTCTAGCAATTCCAGATAGATTCTCTTTTTCTGAGGGGCACTACTAGGCCTCCATGCCTTTGCTGGTCCCTCAGCCTGAAATGCATTTTCCAATTTTCTATCTAGAGAAATCCTACTTTTTCATCAAGAGTTAGCTTTTTGTCTTTCCAAGCAGATTTTAGTTCAGTAAGATCCTGCTTACAGATGTGCCTGGCTGCTAGTTCCTGTCTCCTCCTTCCCATCTCACCTGCTTATGTGTATGTCTGCTCCCTGAGGCTGTGACCTCTGCGGGCAGCTTTGTCTTCCCTCCAGTCCTTTTAGACAAAGGCTGACAGGTGTTTTCCATAAAGGTCAATACTTTGGGCTTTTGGGGCTATGCCTCTCTTACACTGTTCAGCTCTGCTATTGCCGCATGAAAGCAGCCTCAGACAGTATGCGATAGGCGTGGGGCACTCCAGTAACTGACAGGACAGGCCGGATCTGGCCCCCAAGTCAGTTTTTCCTGCCCTAGTCTAGAGCCTTCCTGTGACTTCCCCCCAGAGTAAATGACAGAAGGGTGGCCGTGTGCAATGCCACAGCATGCTTTCGTTGTCCCAGACTCCCTCTGGGATTGATTGACTTGAACAGGAGGAGGGAGGGATCCCTGTAAGGGATCCATTTTCAAATTGGGAGGGAAGAAGAGGTAATGGTGACTGAGCCAAACCACTTACACGGTTTAATGTGCAGATTTGCAAAACATATGAGTGATCCCTAGTAGAAAAGAGCTACACAGCTTGTGGCTCTAGTTGAGGCCAGTGCCCTGTGGATAGCAGATTTACTCTACTTTCTTTTTAACCAAGGAAAGCCATTACCGCTACAGCCTTGAAAGAAGCCTGGGCAGCAATAATCCTTCAGAAGTACTGTCGGGGATATCTGGTGCGCAGTCTGTACCAGCTGATCCGTGTGGCCACCATCACCATCCAGGCCCACACCCGAGGACTCCTGGCGAGGAGGAGTTATCGAAAGGTGCGCTGGGACCACATGCTTTTTGGGACATGGGTTTCCCAGGGCTCCTGTTAGTTTTCACCCACAGTGGAAAGACAGTTTCTCTGCCAAAGCTCTTCCTAGAGAGCAGGGAACTCTGGCGTGGGCATGTCTGTTCCTGCATGTCTGCTGCAGGTAGGATTTGATTATTGTTTTCACATGTAGGTATAACCGGGATCTGCAGGGTGGCAGTTGCACTTCCCAACTTCAGCAGAGTTGATGAAACAGTGGAGATCTGGGTTACATTTCGCAAAATCTTATTTTAAAGATGCTGGAGGAACACAAGGCTGTGATCCTTCAAAAATATGCACGGGCGTGGCTGGCCAGACGCAGATTCCAGAGCATCCGACGATTCGTGCTCAACATTCAGCTTACTTACAGGGTCCAGCGTTTGCAGAAAAAACTCGAAGATCAGGTCGGTGTTCTCAATACATTTTTCACATTTGCTCTTCCTAATAGATTAGTTTTTCTTTGATACAATCTTTGGCTAAGCCTTTAAAAGTTTGACCCATTTTAGGAGCTTCAAAAAATGTACTTGGGCCCCTGGGTCAGAGAACAGCAGCGCGCTGTAAGGGCTGCTGCCCGGGACTGTGCCGGTCTGCCCTGTGCTGGTCTGCTCTGTGCCGGTCTGCTCTGTGCGAGGGCAGCTGCCCAGCAGGGCAAGTGGGGCTGATGCAGACTGGCTTCCTTGGCCGGCCCGTGTGCCCTGGTGTAAACCTGTGCTGCCTTCAAGGGCAGTTGCCATTCCCTGATTTGCTCAGAGATGCTGTCAGATCCAAACTGTGCTACCCCAGGGCTGTGTTGGCTCAGAGGGCTACTGTTTTTCTAATTCATCCAAAGGACTATGTAGTCTGGCGACATCCCTGCCTGGTTTGGGAAGACTCCCACTGGCAGGAAAATAAATCCACATGCTCTCAGCCATTGGGAGAAAGAAAGTTCTGGAATATACAATGTCCAGATCTATAAAACGCACTCCTGCATCTGTCTCATATAGTACTGAGATGATCCTGAATGAACTTCAAATGTAACCTCAGCTATCCCACAGAGGCCCTTAGGGAATGGATGAACACATAGCAAATAGTCCTGAGGTTTTGATGCGGTGTCCCCTCATTGTGCAGTTAAATAACAGGCCTGCGTGTTTAATTAGCACTCATCATTTTACCTCACTTATGTCTCTAAAGACCCTATTGATACTGAACGCCAGCCTCAGTTTCCCTCAGCCAATAAAAGGAAACAGAGTTTGAGGAAAAGGAAAGTGGTTTAATTTGTTGACAAATGAGGAGGGCAGCAGACTCATGTCTGAAAGACCCCCGCCCTGCCCTCTGGCAGGGTGCAAGGTTATTCAAAGGAAAAAAAAGGGGGAGCTGGGCAAGGGTCTGCAAAGGGGAGGAGGAAATGGTCAGCACAGAGACAGGTGGGCGCCAGCTTGCTTTTTCAATAACTGCTGTTTAACTCCCTTTTCCTTGAAATGCAGGAAGGCAAACTTGTCAAACGAGGGGGATATTAAGACATAGGGGGAGGACAAATTTGTTAATGCTTATCTGGGAAACAAGTCATAAACCTGTCAAACAACGGGGGACATTGCAAGAAATAGGGGGAAGACAAACTTGTTAACTGCATCACTATCTCCATCATTCAGCCATGTTCCAAGGTACTGGGGATTAGGACTTCATCATAAGAATTTGGAGAAATGAGGTACACACTTCCGCTCACAACGTTAGGGTGGTTCTGGAGTCTAACACTGGACTGGCCCCACACTGAAAGAGCCACTACCACAATGACCTGACCAGATTTGCCTCACTCTTTTTTTTTTTTTAAAGATTGGTTGATTTATGCATACAAGAGCTGGGGCACAGGCCAGAGATGTGGGGGGTGAGAGGATTCACCAGAGACAGAGCGGGGAGCAGGACAGGCAGATGGACCGAAATACACTGCTGAGGGGAGCAGCAGGTGAGGCAAGAGAGGTGTGCCACACCATGTGGGAAGCTCCCTGGCTGGAGATTGAACTGGTGCTGCAGTGGCTCTGGACAGCTCCATGGTACTGGGACTTGACCCGTTGCATCACCAGGGAGGCCCATGCCTCACTATTTTCACTAAGATACTGAGATGAAGATACTAAGACACACCATTGCAGTGATAGACATGATCTGTGTAAACAAACCTCCAGTAGATTTAGATACCCTCTTAAAGATAATAAGAAAGAAATGCAGCCACTTCTTTATTTTGGATAAACTGCTCAGCATCTATTTCTTTTCTCTAGAACAAAGAGAACCACGGGCTGGTGGAGAAGCTGACCAGTCTGGCTGCTCTTCGGGCGAGTGACATGGAGAAGATTCAGAAATTGGAATCAGAATTGGACAGAGCAGCTACCCACAGGCACAATTATGAAGAGAAGGGGAAGACATACAAGGCTGCAGTGGAAGAGGTTGGATACTCGCTTTTGACTATGGAAATATGTTGTGGGTCTTTCCGTGGATGCTTTGTAACAATGCCCTGCAAAGCAGAGTTCTGCAGAGCAAATCAGATTTTGCAATTGGCTTCTGTTACCAGAGGGAGTCTACCTTTTGGAGGAAGGGAGGTCAGAGGTCCAAAGTGTGCAGGAAGACAAGGAGGCTAATGCTTCGAGATTGACAACATAGGGATTTCTCTTCATTTCAACTTTTGTAAAATGATGAAAGGCCAAAGAGGGAGCCCTGGCTAGATGCTTCCCTTTCTTCCAGGCCAGAGATGTGGGGGGTGAGTGGATTCACCAGACACAGTGGGGAGCAGGACAGGCGGATTGACTGAAATACACTGCTGAGGGGAGCAGAGGGCAAGACAGGAGAGGTCTGCTGTCCCATATGGTTAGCACCCTGGCAGAGGATTGAAATCATGCTGAGGTGGGCCAGCTGTACCAACACAGCTCAGACATTGCCAGTCACCAGCCTTCATCACCACAAGGCAGACACTTTACCAAGAGAAGCTAAAATAATAGAACTTCTATCATGATCACTCATCCATCCTAAGTCATAACACTCCTAAACTGTGGATCCACTTCTAGCATAAATGATCTACTTCATATTAAATATTTAAATACCCTGGCTATTGAGAAGCTCAAGGAGAGGATAGAAGAGTTTCCTTGACTGAGGAGAACTTGGATTTGATTCACTCTTCTTGATTTCAGCTGCAGCTGTCCCAGTTGGAAACTAGCATCTGCCAGAAGTCACAGGAACCCTTGCCTGTGTACTAAATGCAGCACGGGCTGATGCTGGCTGTTACCCATGCATGGGAGAGGAGACCCCAAGATACTCATTCACAAATATACAGCTTTCCATCAACAAAAGCAATGGTGACAAAACTTGAAGTGAGATTTTCAAAGAAGTTTTTTTTTTTTCTTCCCTTTCTAGAAATTGGCAAAGCTGCAGAAGCATAATTCAGAACTGGAGAAAGAAAAGGAGCAAGTACAGTTGAAGCTTCAAGAGAAGACTGAAGAACTGAAAGGTAAAGCCCAAGGAGGCGATACCTGGTTCCTATGCTCACCATCTGATCAATCACTGGATCGAAGTTTTAGGATCAAGAACCTCCGCTGTTAACTTTTGCTCCACAAGGAATCACTAACTTGGGGTAACTTTACCCTATAGAGTCTTCTGTTTAATTTCCATCTTTTGTCAGGCAGCACAGCAGTCCCCTTCTGAGAACCTCCTGGGGCATTCACAAATGACAGATGGTTGGGCCATAAGCCTGGAGCTTGTATGTCAGGAGATGGGGCTTGGGTGTGTGGAGTGTGTCTGTGGGTGGTGGCATCTGCAGGGATAGACCTGTATTCTTTAAAAAAGATGTCTGTATTTTTTAAAAACCTTTGTGATGATCCTGATGCACGATCAAGGTCATGTTGGGATAATATTTGTTGCTTGCCAAGGATTTGCCGTCAGATTTTGGATCTGTCTGAGTCACTTAGTCTAAGTGGCAGCCCTATCCTCTGCCACTGTCATGGCCTGGCAGGAAGGCCCTGATTAGCCCTTGAGCCGCAGTACCCCTGGTGTGTTAGATTCTGATTCTCAGAACAGCTTCTGACATTTTCCTTTGGGCTGTGGAACAATGCCTTCAGCCCAGCTCTGTCCATCTGTAGCTTTCTAACTCAAAACCAAATTCAGGCACTTACTAAAATCCCCAAAAAGGCAACAGGAACGTAATCCCAGTGGTCCCTTATCTGACAGTTTAAATCTCCACACTCCACTATCCAAGATCTCTTCCTTAAGCACCAATGTGGGGGTCGCAGGGACAGAGGGTTGAGGCCTGGTCATCTAGCACACACCTCAGACCCAGCACATGGTGGATACCCCAGGCTCTGGAGGGGCACAGTGCCTAGGGGTTTAGGTCAAGGTGCAGGAGAAGCAAATGTCTTGGGAGGCAGTAAGCATCCTGCGTCTGTCCATGGTGCAGGAAAGGCCGCTCAGACTGTGCCAGGGGTGCGTGGCCTATTCCAGATACTGACTGAAGGGCCTCCTCCTCCTTTTTACTGCAGTGACTCCTCAGGTGTCTGTTCTTTTTTCTAACTACTTTAAGTGAGATTTCCCACAAGAAATTTTGTTTTCCCCAAAGTGTGTTTGGAAATTATATATATATTTTTTGTGTGTGTGTGCAGGTTTTTTTTAATGTTTTAAAAACTTTTTTTATAGATATATTTTTATTGTTATTTATATCTTTTACATTTTGTATTCCCCTTGGGTAACCCACCACCAATTCACCCGTGATCCATCTCCGTGGTACCTTGTGTCCTTTTCTACTCCATTTTGTGCCCTTATCCTCTCCCCGCCACCTCCACCCAGTGTCTCTCTCCTATTTGGTTTCCCTATAGTCCTGTTATAAGTGAAACCATTCAATATTTTTCTTTCTTTCTGGCTTGTTTTGCTGAGTATGATCCCCTCTAATTCTATCCATGTCGCTGCAAATTGCATGTGTTTATCTTTGAATGCTGAATAGTATTCCATTGTGTATATGTGCCACATCTTCTGGATCCAATCATCTATTTTTGGACATCTGGGTTGCTTCCATACCTTTGCTGTTGTGAACAGTGCCGCAATGAACATGCGGGTGCATGTATCCTTTTGGATTAGTGTTTTTGTATCCTTTGGGTAGATTCCTAAAAGTGGTATTGCTGGGTCGTATGGAAGCTCCATGTTGAGCAGTTTGAGGAATCGCCATACAGCTTTCCATAGTGGTTGGACCAGTTCACATTCCCACCAGCAGTGTAGAAGAGTTCCTTTTCTCCACATCCTTTCCAGCATTTGTTGTTGCCTGTATTTTTAATGTGTGCCATCCTCACAGGTGTGAGGTGGTATCTCATAGTGGTTTTGATTTGCATTTCCTTGATTATAAGTGA
>PVIJ01017169.1:0-30325 GCA_004024925.1 Scalopus aquaticus
TGCTAAACATGGAGCTTCCATACAACCCAGCAATACCACTTTTGGGAATTTACCCAAAGGACACAAAAACACTAATCCGAAAGGATACATGCACGCGTATGTTCATTGCGGCACTATTCACAATAGCAAAGGTACGGAAGCAACCCAGATGTCCAAAAATAGATGATTGGATCCAGAAGATGTGGTACATGTACACAATAGAATACTATTCAGCATGGAAAGAAGATAAACACATGCAATTTGCAGCAACATGGATGGAATTAGAGGGAATCATACTCAGTGAAATAAGCCAGAAAGAAAAAGAAAAATATCGAATGGTTTCACTTATAACAGGACTATAGGGAGGCCGGGTGGGAGAGAGACACTCAGCGGTGGGGGGGGTGGGTGGGAGGGGAGGATAAGGGCACAAAATGGAAGAGAGGAGAATACAGGGGACCATGGAGATGGAATACGGGTGAATTGGTGGTGGGCTGCCCAAGGGGAATACAAAATGTAAAAGACATAAATAATAATAATAAAAAAAGATCCAAAAACAGAGATAAAAAATATTTATAGAAATAGAAAAATATCCAACATACAACACTGTAAAGTTTACAATGACCCTACATCTGGGGAAATATTAGTCATGTGAACACATCCAATGGAACATTACATGTGATAGACCAACCATCCCTATATTCAAGAAGATAGAGGACAGAGAGCTCATGTAAAGTAGATCCATGGAAGATATAAAAATGAACTAAAATGTATTCCTAAAGTTGAAAAAAAAAGTTTAAGAGGGGGAGGGTGGAGAGCAGGGTGTGGAGGGCCCCAGGGGACTGTGGTGAGGATTGCAGGTACCATTGTGAGGGTGGTGTGTAGCGTGCATCTGACAAGGTGTTGATCCTGTACCTCTGAATCACATACAGTGTTGTAAACCTATGCAACCTGAAATAAAAAGTTTGAGAAGGAAGATGCACCATGTAATATTAATAGCAGTTTACTACAGAAGACTGATGAACTTAAAGACACTGCATTAGAAGTGATTAAAAATAAGAACAACAATATAAGAAAATAAATAAATAAAATGATTAAAAATAAGACACAGGGGAAAAATACCTGAAAAAAATATTGAACAATGCAGCAGCAATTTGTGGAACAACTTCATGAAGTTTGGACAGAAAAAGAAGGGAATAAAAAATATTTGAAGAAAATAACAGAAAATATCTCAATTTGATAAAAAAAAAAAAAAAACTTATAGGTCCAGGGGTCTTGATGGATCCCAACTACAAGAAATATGTCAATCCTTAAGTTGGCATATAAAACCTTTTATTTCAAGCCTATCTCTTCCATGACTCTCATTTCTTAAAGTACACCTTCGTTCATATTTGTCTCCTCTTCACTTTGACTCTGAGTTTCTCTTACTCACCTTCAAACCTCCAGAATCTAATAAATTTCCTACAGTCAGTAGGTTCCACCCAGCAAGTGTTTGAAAAAAGAATGAAGTATGTAAGCAATATGAATCTGTCTTTGTTGTCACTACCTTTTAGCATCCAGAAATACTTGAAATAATTGGTGCTCAATTATTTTTGAAGGAAGAAAGGAATTTTTATTGGTTAGCATTTGTAAAATCTGAATAATGTCTACGTGCTCATATGTGCAAGCATTAAAAGTGTGTTTTTCCGTGTGTGGAGAGACAAAAAAATTCCATGGTCTTATTTATGTTCTCCTGTATACTTGTATTTGTGTATTTGTTATGTGCATTATGTCTTTTCTTGGTGGTGAGAAAGTATATAGACAAATAATTAAATGAGAAAGAAAATTTTAGATATGATAAGCACTGTGAAGGCCATAAAGCACATGATCTGATCTGAGGTGAGAATATTTTAAACTGTCAGTGAAGTCTTTACTGGGCAGTGATATTTGAACTGCTGTTTCTTGAAAAAAGGACTTACCCATTCAAAGTTCTGGGCCAGAAGTTCTTTAGGAGGAAACAGTGGAGCAGAAGCCTAGGTGAAGAGCAAGGGTATATACTTGAGACAGATGAAGGCAAGTGTGGATACCATTTGTGTACAATGACTAAAATCCACCTGTGAAACACTTGCTAAATTAAAAACGTTAAATCAGGAACCATCATACGTGCTGCCTACAAGTAAGGGGTTGAAGGAAGTAGCCCGCAATTCGCATTCACCTTGGATATCTATTGTTTCTAAACGAATGAGGTTAGGAATAAGTATAGCCTGTCTAATAAAGCCCTTCACCTCAAAAGCCCTCACATCAGCAATTTTATTTTCTGGGTAGGTGTGACACCAAAACACTTTTAATGCTGTGTGTGCATCTGTCCTACAGGTTACTGCCAGATGGAAATTTCTGGCCCTAAGGCTCTGCTGGGGGCAGATCCAAAATAAGCAAATAAGATGAAAATGGCTTGATTGTAATTACCACTGTGTGCTGCTGAGAGCAAATTCTGTGTGTGTGTGTACATGTAATTCCTTCCAATCTGCCTAAACATCATTTTTGACCATTGTTGTGAACTGTTTGAAAAGGCATGAAATAAGCTTCATTGGTTTCTGGTGTCTCTAATCACTGGGGAAATAGATTACATAATAAGGGTGGAGAATCTGGTTGGCTGCCAGATGTATAGACACCTTAGATGCATGCATATGGATACACTTATAAATACCGCCTGTGGAACGTCCACAGTGGTGAACCCTAATAACATATTCCCTGCAGAACTTGCAGACCTCGTTGACCATGAAGTCATCAGCTTGCCTTCTGCTTTTGGTCACTGTGACCTATTTGTTCCTTTGTGCAGGTGAGTGCCATATATTTATACAAATAGATTATTGGACCAGACTGGTCAATGTTAGCAGTCATGTGATTTTGCTGTTTATGATGATGACAATGATGATAAAGGTGGTTAATGATGGCGACTGTCCATCACACTTTTAATTTAGAAGGAGCTTATACTTAGGAATTGGGTACTTTAATTATCACTAAAATACTATACAAAAGATAATTGTCTTAACAACTGCATTAACAATGCTCCATTTCACAGGATGGGATGGCCTATCCTAGGTCACACAGGCCTCAAGCGGCTAATCTAGGTGTTCTTGACCAATTGTGTTTTCAGTAATCCACAATTAAGAGCATAATAGATGAATAAGCTTCATTCTTCAAAGACAATTCCTATTGAAATTAGAAATTCTCATTTAAAGTCACCTTCAGGAAATTCTTTTTTAAAGAGCTTCAACTGCCAGAAAGTTTCTGAGATGCTTCCATCTTACTGGAAGCTGAATCATTTATCCCTACTTTGCAGGTGCACAAAGTAGAGAGAGAATGAGAGCGGAGGGGAGCACCCAGGATTAGGATTCTAAGATATGACTTCTAATCCTCATTATGCTTTTTCTTTAATATTTTTTAAAAGATTTATTTTTTATTATTTATGCATAGAAGAACTGGGGTATATTCAGCAGAGACAGAGTGGAGAGCAGAACAGGTGGATTTACTGAAATACTCTGTTAAGGGGAGCAGCAGGAGAGCCAGGAAAGGTCTGCTGCACCATGTGGGTCAGCTCCACCTCAGGCTGCAGGGGTGACAGTGCTGAGATTTAACCCCTACATCGCCAGGGAGGCCCATTTTCTTTAATATTGAGTAACCCTTTCGCTTTCTGTTTTATCACATGAAAATAGAATGCCAATCTATATGTTCTATGACTTCTTTTCAATAAATGGTCATGCGTAAGTACATTGGCTAGTATCTGAGAAAGCTGGGTTTGATTCCTGACTGCCATTTATAAAGTGTATATCCTCACCTGAGTTATATGCCTGAGAGCTCATTTTCCTTATCTTTAAAATGGGATTATTGGCATGTACAATTTGACAGAGTGCTAAAAATACAGAAATTTCCCAGTAGATGGTAGATATTGTTAGTGTTAATGTGAATATTGGTAAATCATATCATTTTAAAGATGCTCTCAAAATTATTTTTTATTTTTATATTAGCATCTGGTTCTTTAGTTTCTTTTCATTTGTCTTTGTTTTTGTTAAGATTTGATTATTTATTTATGCATAGAAGGACTGGGGTGTAGGCCAAGGAGTGGGGTCGGGGGAGAAGATCCACCAGAGACAGAGTGGGGAGCAGAACAGGTGGATTTACTGAAATATACTACTAAGGGGAACAGCAGGCAAGACAGGAGAGGTCTGTGGTGCCATATATGGGTCAACTCCCTGGCTGGGGGTATTGAACTCAGGCTGCCTTGGAGGACCATTAAGTTGGTAGCCCTGAGACTTAACCCCTACAGTGCCAGGGAGGCCCTTGTTCTCTAGTTGTCTCTATTATCCTTTAACTAAAAAGCTTCTAGATTTCAGAATTTTCACCTCCTTTATAGTTTAAACATATGCCTCTGTGACAAAGAATAAATGTAGAGTTTGCCTTTCTTTCTTCAGGTACAGCCTAGTTTTCAGGCAAACCAGGAAGTGAACCTTAGGGTAGAAGCCACATAAATCACCAATAGCAAATGCAGTGAGCAGAACTCTGCACTGGTAGTTTGTAATCTGGCTTCTAGCTCGCCTTATAGTTAACAAGTTGTCCTGGTATAGCTTCCTTCCCTTCCCTGGATCTCAAATCTCAACCATAAAGCAAGACATTTATGATGGAAGAACTCTAAAGGTAATTTAAGTGTAAAATTCTGGAATTCATATGAGCATCTGTGACTTATTCGTGTCTGTTCTCTCATTGCAGAGGCTGTGAGTCAAGGAGGTTCTCGGGTATGTGCTTCTCTCTCCTGGACACCCCCCTTTTTTAAATCACAGCGAGAGGTCGTCTATAACAATGGTGAAATTGAGTTGGCAATCAAGTTGGAAGTCTTAAAAATTATAACCTTTAAGACAGCAATCCTTATAAAAACACATGTTAAGAAAATAAACAATATGTATACGTATTTTATCTATAAATTGGCCATCCCAGCTCAACTGATATAAATAAAAGAAACACACAATAACAAATAAAAAAATTTCACATTATTCTGATGAAGCTTATCACATTTCAGAATGTGCATAATAGAATAGAAAGGGTAAAGACTAAAAAATAAATGAAGCATATACAGTGTGGTCCTATCTTAATATATATATTATTTAATGTATTATAATATATTATTTAGTATACATTAACTATATATTTATTAGCTATACACATAAATATAATGCATCTCTTCAGAGAAGAGATGAAAGGAAAATCAAAAAACTAAAAATGGGTATCTCTGGGTGTTATAAAGACTACATGGGAACTTTTTCTTCTTTTGCTTTTCAATCTATTTTAATTGAATAATAGAACAGCTTTGTCAAAGAATTTTGAAGTGTAACATAGCCTTCTTCTCATTTCTTAAGAGAACTAAAATGTCAATGCCATTTTGCATAAAAATTTACAAAAGAACATCATTTAAATTACAGGCTTTTTGCAGCAACTATGAAAAACTATCTGCAGATGGAAAACCTTGTCCCAAGATCCAAAAACCCGTGTGTGGGACTGATGGGCACACTTACCAAAATCCCTGTGAATTCTGCAAAGCAGCTAGGTAAGCACATGGAGCTATGTCTGTGTGGGCAGTAGCATACTAGTCAGGGAAACTATTTATTAAAACTTTTTTATATTTAGTACTATTATTTACTTACTAAGCCTTTTACTAAGAATGTTACAGATAATTCTTATTTAAAATAAGACAATATTATTATCCCCAAACTGAGATCTAGAAGTGTAAGTACCCTCTTCTGGTTCACCCAGTCTGGACTTAATCCATTTCCACTGCATTTCATCTCTGAACCCCTTATCTTTTCTTTCAGGGAAAGAAATGGAAAGCTTGGTTTCAAACATGATGGGAAATGTTAATTCCTCTGATGCTGCAGTGCTGGAAGAGCTTTCGCTTGGCCTTTTAAATCAAAAGATTTAGCTCCTGATACTCGCTCTCTATTGCAATGTGTTTACCGCCAGTAATTGCGCATAAAAGAAAGCAGATTCAATAAAGTTATCTTGACATGATTTCTACATTGATGTAATAATGGAGACTTTCGGCTGAAGGAGTTAGGATAACTGCTGCCTACCTTAGCAGGAAATAATCCAGTTTGAAAACAACCACAGGGCATAGAGTATCAGCACACTTATCACTTCTAGAATTCCCCACTAGTGCTTTGAATCTCAGGTCTTTAGAATTTTAACAGATGAACTCAAGGATAATAAAGCTCATTCCAAGAAAATATAAACCAGCTGAGACAAATAAGCATTCTTTGTGTATCTGGGAAGTGTTTTGCCCTAAGGGACTCAGTGAGTTTGTTTTAGAGGTCTCAATTTGTTTACTGAGACAAAAAAAAAAAAAAAAAAAGTTAACAACTGAAACAAAACGCTGGTGCCAGAATAGGTTCAGGCACAGTGGAAGCCTTTAAGGTTGGTTGTCTGGCTAGTGCACCAGAGTGCACTACATAATATATTTTAATTTTCTATGCTTGGTAAGCTGTAAGTGGCATGCAAATAGAGAATTAATGATGTATTCTGGGTACTTAGAAATCTGAAGATGGATAGACAAGCTAGGCAACTTGTTTACAAATTGTAGGCTAATAGTTTACAAACTATTTGAGGAGAAAAGTATATACTAAATAAAATGCAGTTTGATATGCACTGAGTTTTAAAGCCCAGTGAATGAGTTCTATTTATCAATTGTCAAAATAATTATTCATTACAATGAGATAGCAGAAACCATTCCAAGCTTATGGCAAATCAAGACAAGCTCCCTACTTTAAAGAATATTATACTTCAGCAGGTACACAAAAATAAAATACATTAAAAATATATTTTCAAATACTAACACATTTATATAGAAAACAGAATTGAGATGTGTGATGGGGATAATTTGATTCACTTTGGAGAGAGGGATTGTTTGAAATTGGGTACTTTGAACTGATCCCTGAGAGCTGAAGAGGATTGAGGTGTATGGTATTGAAAGATGGGTGTGCAAGTAGCAACAGCACATATAACCAACAAAACACACAAAACTCAAAGCCTGAAATGGATGTAAGGTTAGCATAAGCAAGGGTGAATGAAACCAGTTAATCAAAGCCTTAGGAGCCATGTAAAAGCACTGGGATTTTGTCCTGAGAATTATAGGAAATGTCTGAGTGCATCAAACGAAGATGTCACTGTAGCTAGCCATGATAGAGAAATGTGACGGTGGAAAAGAAGGAATAGTGAAGTAGCAGTGTAGGGGAAAGAAGACTAGAAGCACCATAAAAATATGGGATATTTTTGAGGATTGTTTTCATAGTGTCTAATTGAGAATGTGGGAAACACAAGATCAGAAGTCAGAGCACTTCAGTATTACATACTTGACAGCTTCAACAGCAGATGCCTCCAACAAAGGGTAAAGAAACTAGATGGAGCTGAATATGCTTCTTTAGCCCACACACTGGTACTTCTTTTCAGTGGGTGCCAACACTTTAAAAAGTTGCAAGAGTTCATTTAAAGACTGGATTTCAAAATCTCTTGAAAAATGAGATTTGATTTATTTGTACCATGCCCATATTTCTTAATGACCAACAATGGGTTAACTTTGGACTCTTAGATGAGTCATTCACTAGTGCTCCCTGACCAGCTTCACTCCTTCCATTAGTTCCTGGTCCTATTGGCACATGAGGTTTGTATCCCACCTTTAAGGCATAACAATTTTAAGTGTTTCATTGACTACTCTTGATTTTGAAAAGTTCAGCATCTAGAGAAGCAGCATATATCAGCAATAGAGAATAATTCCTTTATAGTGAGTTGGAATTTGTCTCTTTATCATTTCCATTAAGTATAACACTTCTTTCTGCTTTGAAATCACATATACAGAATGGTTTCCTAACCATCTATTCTATTTCTCTCTCTCTCTCCCTCTCTCTCCCTCTCTCTCCCTCTCTCTCTCTCTCTCTCTCTCTCTCTCTCTCTCTCTCTCTCTCTCTCTCTCTTTCTCACACACACACACACACACACACAAATGCTCACAGGCACATATAATGGTCACACACAACCTACACTTTCTTTTCCTGTTATAAGTATTGTTAATTAATAATCATGACTAGTTCAGATGTCAGATAGATAAATAGATACCCATAATGATATTATAAAGATCCAGTGATTGAGAGATGGGGGCAATTAGGAGAGAACAACTTAAGTCATCAGTTAAAAAGCAAAACTTGTTCCTGAAGACATTGATAAATAGATACACAAAAGGCCACAGAAAGATAAAAGCCCCCCTATGCCCAGTGGCCAAGTCAGAAGTAAATTATCAAGTGACCCTAATAACACACCCCTGAAAGCAGTGTAAATATAGTAACTGAATTAAGCCAATCTGAGACACTTTGGACGCCCAGCCTATGTGGTCTCTGAAATCTTCTCCAGATTTGCTGCCCAGAGAAACAGCACTAGCCTGCCCATGGAATTAGTACCACAAGGGGAGTTCTGAGCCCTAAACACTGTCCCCTTTGTGCTGTTTTCCCAAACCTTGAACCTTGTCATGTGGTTTATATCCCTCCCCTCTTTACTGCCCATTGAACTGTATGCTTATATTGTTGTCTGTGGATTCCCCCCACCTCCACCCCAATAAACGCATACTGTGGTTCTAGGAATTTAGCTTGAGTCCTAAGTGAAACCTCTCTATCCAGGTAGGAGTCAGCACTTTTGGATCCAAACCTCATTATTACACGTTCACATCCTCATCTGCCAAATGTCTCCTGGATTTACTTTCTTTCAATAGACTCATTAGCTGCTTCAGCAAGCTTTATTTAAAATCCTGGACACAAAATCAGTAATTCAAAAGGATACCTGCACCCCTATGTTTATTGCAGCACTATTTATAATAGGTAAGACTTGGAAACAACCCAAATGCCCCAAAATAGATGACTGGATCAAGAAGATGTGGTATATACACAATGGAATTCTATTCAGCAATCAAAAAAGATAAACTCATGCCATTCGCGGCAACATGGATGGACCTAGAAGAAATTATGCTCAGTGAAATAAGTCAGAAGGAAAAAGAAAAATATTGGATGGTTTCACTTATAGGAGGGATATAGGGGAACCAAATAAAGGATCAGGGAAAAACAATAACAATAAAAAACACAATAAAACAAAAATAAAGAGACAACTATAAATCAGAGACATTCTGCAAGGAAGGGGGAGGGAATGGGATCAAGACAAGGGTGGGAAGAGCACAAGGGACTAAGGTGATGGTGCACGGGTGAATGGGTGGTGGGAATTTTATGGGGACTACACCTAAGAAAGAAAGCAAACATTGTAAAAAAAATGAACAATGATGTAAAATATACATATAAATATGTAACTTACAGAAAAAAATCTCTTGTTCTGATGATTCCAGACTATACTAGTGATCAAATTATGTATATAATTGAAAAAATAGTAATAGCAAACATGCACTAAGTGTTTGGGTGTTTTCTATGCACCAGTGTTCTAAGGGATTTGTATATATTGACTCATTAACTTTTCACAGCAACTCACTGAGATAGGCATCACTGCTCTATTTATCTTATCTAAGGGGAGCCTGAAGCACAGTAACTGTGACAAGTCAATAAATTAGAGCAGAGACAGAATTCAAACTCATGTAAATTGTCTCTCAATGTAAGAATTGTGAAAATATTACTTCCATGGACTCATTAATACGTTTGTATCTAAAGTGTGCTGAGGTATGAATGAAAAGCAAAGTAAATTGATATACCTGAGAATTATTACTACTAAGCCTGCATTGCTAATTATGAATTATTCAAGGACTCCCCAACATACTCTGGAGTGTCACACTATGCCTAGAGACCTGATTCAAGAGCACAACTGATTAAATCATTGACTGTTGGCAACTGAGCCCCATCTTCAGCCCCTTTCCCCTCCCCATAGGTGGGTGTGAATGAGGATTGAAAGTTCCAATTCCTTGATGTTGTGGTTGGGTCTCCAGGCAGCCAGTCTGGATAGGAGGGGGCTTCCAAAAGTTACCTCATGTACCTAACAAAAGCTACCTTATGTCTCCTTTTATAACAAATGTCAAGGGTTTTAAAAGCCATGAGCCAGGAACCTTGGACAAATAGCACATATATATTTCTTATTATAGACCACAATATCATAGTTTCCTTGGACAGGAAGACAGACAGACAAGTTGAAATATCTCTACTAAGGTTAACTGTGTGTAAGTACTTGTGCTTGAGTTTCCTCATCAAATATTTAGGGTGTAACCAAAATATTGCCTTAAGTGTTAAATGAGATAATGCACACAAATTGCCTTGATAAATAGTAGCTATTATAATTATAGGGTCTTGATTAATGTGAAAGAAGTAATCATTGTCTTATCAGCAATATTATAACTGTTATCTATTGCTGTATAGCAAACCATCCTTACTTCAAAGGCTTAAAACAAAAGCAGTCATTTATTTGCCCACTGTTCTGAAATTTTCCAAGCTCAACATAGTCCATCTCTGTTCTCTACAGTGATGGCTGATAGCTCTGTTGGAATCCAAGATTGTTTCATTCATATGTCTGCGTTTCAGTGGGAGGCCAGAACAGTCTCTCTGTGACTCTCTCTGTGTCTCTCTCATGGTCTCTCCTCCAACACTTACCAGGTTCTTAAGGACTAAACATAAAAATGGGTCACTGTAACCCTCTTTGCATTGCATCCTGTTCGTTAAAGGAAGTCACATGACCAGCTCAGAGTCAAGGGGAGAGGAAATGGACCCTTTTTCTTTGGAGAAGAGTAATTTGATGAAGATTTGTTGGTGGCAATGTTTGTAAACAACATAAAAATGAGCTCCTTCCTTTAGAAAGTAAGACTAATTATGAGTGGAACTACTGGAATTAAGGTTTGAGAAACTAGTTATAAAATACCTAAACAGCTAAAAATAACATATCTGATGATCAACATGGGACCAACGTGTACAACTTGTTTTTCTGAAGTATTAACACAATGTCAAAAAAGTCACTCTATTTATGATGGTGAAGAGGTAGTTAATTTGGTCATGAGAAAGAAAATATCCTTTAGATTTTATGCCTAGAATTTTTAGATTTGCACATCAAAAGATTTCCACACAATGAATGTCTCAAGAATAAGTCAATAAATGCCTATTAAGAGCAATTAGTCCATGATGATTATAATCATGCTCTATTATATTTTATGGTTCTCCAGTGACCTCAGTGTCTTCAACCAAAGTGAAGGTGGCAGTGGTCATGTTTCTAATGTCAAACGTTTACATGACTATAATAATAGCTAACATTAAAGGGACATTTTAGAATGTGCCACCTATATGTGTCATCTCAAGAAATAATGACAAAATGAGTGTATTCAAATTTCAGTTTGCATTGCAACTTCATATTCTGAATGAAGAAATAAAGCCCAAAACAAAGAAGTAGTAACCCAAGGATCTATTTCAAACATTTCCCACCATCTGGGGCTCAGTGTTTTGATGCTAACATCCCTACTAAGGGAAGATTGGAGGGAAAGATCAAGTAAGTGAAGTCAACTGAAAAATGCCAAAGGGCCCTAAGTTAGGTGCTGACTACCTAGTACTTGACCTTAACCTCTTAACATTGTAAAGTATTTAATGAGTCTTGTTAACCAACTGACAGGTTTTTCTGGGAAAGTTTTGTCAATCTGACCCTGAATTTAACAAGCATGATGTCTTCCATGCAGTATGAAATATAATTCAAAGATCAGAACAAACATTCAATTTGTCTGCTGGATTCAGTTCAACCTCCTTGCATCTGTGTCTGAATAGCCTATTGAATGCTGTGTGGCTGAAGCATTCTATCTTTGTGCTTAATCTTGCACACCTCCTGGGATTCAAAAAACACAAACTGACACAAGTTGTCCTCCTCCCCACCTTCTCACCCCCTACCAAGAACTGAAATGAAAGTATTCAGCAGAAGAAAGCTAATAGTGAGTCCAAAGTTCCCTTCCCTTTTGCGTGCAGTACCAGGAATGATTTGTTGAGATTAAATCAGGCAATGAGACACAGGATGCTATCCCACAATTGAAACCATTGTCAATAAACTGTAAGTATAATTTTTTTTCTGCCAGGACACAACAAAACACTTCGCAAAATTTGATTCCTTCAATGAGGTATTATGATTTTTGAAAGAAGAGAGACAGAAAAAGAGGCAGATGGAGAAAGAGAGACAGTGATTTGTACAAGATCACACAAATTAAAAAGGAGAGAGACAGACACTTTGGGTCATCTGATTCTGTTGCTATTGTTACTTCTACTCAAACATGAGGACACTGAAAGACAGCCTTGCTCTAGAAGCCCACTTGAAGACATGCGAGGCATCCTGCTCTAGCTTGAGTGTGGTGAGCGTTTACTGACTGCTTCAACCAGAATTCTGTCCTAACTCCCAAATGTGAAGAATGGTAACAGTGGAAGGCAAATCTAAAGGTGGGAAAATTCCCATCATTCAAGGAGAAATTAAATATTTCATTTAAGAAAACTGGAGCATTAAAAGCAAGTTTTTAAAAAGGCTTTTGTGTTGGGGTATCACTTAATAAGGTTAAAATCTAAGCCACTACCCCTTCCCCAACCTGAAGGTTTGGGAGGCTTGAATAGATAAAGGGAATTGATTAGGTTGCTATGGGAACCAGGTCATAAGACTGATCACTTGACCCTGTATGCAGAAGCAGGGCCAGTACACATTCTGTGTCAAAGATCAATGCCAAGACCAGATATCCCACCACTAACCAGCCCAAACTAACTATGCAGTCATGAAAAGCCCATGAGAACATTTAGTCTATAAAAGGGAGCTCCAAACCCTTCTTTGCATGCAGACCTCTCCTGTCTCACCCACTGCTTCTCTTAGCAGTGTATATCAATAAATCCCCCTTTTATATTCTCCACTCTGTTTCTGGCAAATTCTTTCACACTCACCCTGATCTTTTTTCCACAACATTTTGTAATGATTTGGAGAATAGATACTGAAAAATGGGAGAAATGCCTTCTTTAATGCAGCAATACCTTCAACTACCCATTGAGGGAATCTCTGAGACTTCAGGCACAGACTTCAGACTTAGTCTTTTCATTGCAGTTTTCTCACATAGAAGGCACTCAATTGTATTTAGTATTAGTATGGGCTGCTTTGAAGTACCTATAGCACTGGAGTTAGCAAAAAACCTGTGCAGAATGGATGATGCCGGTAGGTCTATAAGAGACAATTGCTTGGACAAACTACAAATGCAAGTTACTGTGGTCCATTTGTTGATATGTGGGAATTTACTGAACTGAGTTCTATACAGGAGTATCTGTATGTGAAAATAATTTGCATCAAAATTACCCATTTATGTAAATCAATATATGATAGAGCAAATATAGCACAATATTAATTGAAGAATCTTGATTGTATGTGGATTTACACTGCAGAGTTCTCTCAACTAATCTGTATATTGAAACAACTCATAATGAAATTCAGGTAAAAATCAACTGAACACACACACATGGACTTATGGGTCACTAAGCCTCTTATGACTTACGTGAACCCATAAATCCCATTCTATGTGGAAGATAATTATGTAAGGGAAAAATGTTGCCTTCTTACTATAGAAATATTTTAAATTTGTTCTTTCTTTGATCTTGATGCCTTAAGATTGATGGCTTAATTAAAAGAAATAATTTATGATTTTCAAAATTTCCCTCTTTCTAAATAGATGCAACTGACAATCACAATCCAGATCTTAGAGCGGGAAGAAGATAAGAATCCTCTAGCTTACCACTCTGCTCCTTGCAAAGATTTTCTTAAGAATTTCAGTGTTTACCCTGTCCTTCCATATATTGAAACTAGTTCTGCTATTGGGAACTAAGCACAGCAAATAATATTTTCCTTCTTCACACCAATGCCTTTCAGATAATGAACCAAATGGCAGAATGACTCCTAAGTCTGTCTTTATTCAAGTCTCTGTTCCCCACCGCCATCAAGCAACCTTATGCATATGGTCTCAAGGCTTCATATTATCAAGGTCATCTTCTTTTGGATATGCTTCAATTATTAGATCAAGTTTTTCTTATTAGAACTGCCAATCTTGAACACACTATTTCACAGTTTTATAATGTCATAAGAGCGTTTATGACAAAATAAAAATCCCAAGGTGATTTTCACAAAAGCTTCTGTTTGTCATAATAGCTTGAGGCAAGAAGGCCCATAGTGTGGTCTTATTATTCTTAAAAGGTCTATTGTCTCTTTCTACCTCATAAAAATGCATGATCCCCTCAGTATCCCCCATTGGATGCATTCATTACTTACTAAAGACAAATACTCACTCCATTTGTACTTGTTTTCAAAATATAATTTATGATAAATAATTGGCACAATTCAGGACAATCTCTATTATGGACTCATTAGCTTGGAGAGTCTATTGACTCAAGCAGGACTCAAGCAAGTCCTCTCTAGCAGGACTAACTGAAGATAAATCGTCTCTTATGAAAACCTGTGAACACTGAATTTACCACATTCCCAGATGGCTTTCACCATTTTAATTTTTTTTCTGTGAGGAAAATATCTGTAGAAACATATTAAAACTTAGATATCTATTTATGGGAGTTGGGGTGTGAAGTTAATTTAGCAAATAAAAATCTATTCAAGAAACAGCTTCTAGTTTGTGGAAATTACTCTATAATTTTTTTTTAAATGCAGTGACAGTATTTAGCAATTAGGGTGGAGGATTTTTCAAATATATAACATGGTGGTGATCTGTGTGGTTTATTCAGAAAGCATCTACTGAAGAGTTTTCCAAAACTCCAACCAGCAGCCCAAGTCTGAAACCACAGACTGTCACATGGAGACTTTCATATTCCTTCCCTTTATGTTCTTGGCCGTGTTCTCAGGTAAGAATGTTAGATTCGATGACTTTCCTTCCAATTCCCAAAGTAAAGAATTAGAAATGTGATTTGATTTGGCAATAGTCAGAAAACTACAAAATGGAATTTTTTTTACTAGAGAAATATATGAAGTAACTTGTAATAACAGAAATATTGACCAGAGGCATTAAAAATAGTGACTGGGGAGACAACAGTGAAAGATTTGATGTGGCTGAAGAGAAGCAGAGACAAGGGAGTGGGAGAAGCTAGACACTGCACTAGAAAGACTGATTCAGTCTACAGGGATTGTGAGAGTTTTTGAGTACTCAAGTTCATGTTCATGAAGGATATGATTTTGTGTGATGATCCAGCATTGTGCTTTTAAATATAAATGGGTTCAAATCCTGATTTTTCTGTGTTCTATGTGTGTGCTTTATGTGTATGTTCTATGCGTATGTGGCAACTTTATTTTAGCCTGTTTTCTTAATTTTAAAATGGAAATAATTATACATTCCTATAAGTTGTTATAGGAATTAAGTGTACACTATCATTAGCAAGCATTACTAGTGTTCTTTCTTGCTTGTAGCTCAAGTCTATTATTTAACTCAATACAGTTAGGTTGCCTGTTGTCAGAAATGTAAATTTCCATCAGTGATGGAAAATTCTCAAGATAATAAATGACACAAATAATAGAGTCCTCAATATATTATGACATAGAAGACAGATTCCAATTTGTGGAAGTCTAAATTATAACCTCCTATGGGACCATTTTTCTCATCACTAGTGAAAGAAAATAACAAAAGTAAAGTTCCCAAAACCTTCAGCTACTTCAAAGTGGAAAACAAGAAATAACAATTATCTTCTCATTGGAAGCATTACATTTGCTAACTGTGGGGGTATCACCCCATTGGGTTAGGAAACATTAGTCAGTAGTAATATCAAAAATGGGTTAGATGTGAAAATGTTTGTACAGAGACAATATTTAGGGAGCTTTTGAAATAACAGAGTTAAGAAATAAGAACATAGAGCTAATAGGGATGAGAGAGGAAGGATAAAAAAAATATGTATGTTTACATAGTAAAATCATATTTTTTAAGGAAAAAAAAGCATACAGATAAAATAACTTACTAGAATATATATGTTTCATGACGGCAAGTTCCACTTCTCTGTGTGCCTTGCTATGTGACATTTGGAGTGTCATCAGCAGGCATTTGTTGTTGGAACAAGTGTACTAATACCAGAAGCAGTGGTTATATGAATTTGGAGGGTGAAGGAGAGGGAGACATAAGTATTTAGAGTTTTTAAAGTCAGAAGAGGAAAATACAAAACAGAAGTTGAAGGCAATTCTTTTATAAAAGTTTAAGTTAAAAAATAGTTCAAGCACATTCTGCTATCTTATTTATCTTTTCTTTACCAAAAAGTCCAAATTTTATCTATATAAGAAATTATGTAGTTTTGGGAATTTCAATAAATCATTGTAACAGTAAAAGAGGGAAATTAGCTGTTATTTGAAAGAAGATTTGCTAAATAACTTATGACACACTTACCAAATAACATAGCACAAGCCATTAAGGAAAATGATGAAGGTGCTCTGTATAATAACAGGGAGAAGGCTTCACTGCATTGGCAAGGGAGAAAACAGGTAGTAGAACAGGATGCTACCAACTGAAAATATATTCAAATATGTTTGTAAATACATAAAATGTCTCTGGAATACAGAAAAAACCTAGTACATGTAATTGCAACATAGGTAGGAAAATGGGTGGAACTGGGACAGGAGAGAAGAGAAAGTTTACATATTTAGGATTTCTTGCAACTTTTACAAATTTTTAAAAAGAACTAAAGATAATTAACAAAAAAAGTCAATCCATCTATTTTTTCCCATTTCAATCATATCTTTCTATTCTCATTGAATTCTATTTGAAGTCAGTGCTTGTTAACGAATAATGTTTGGCTCTTAGCATTCAGGAACATGAACATCTCTGCTGGAAATAATTACTGCTTAGTCCATTTTTTCTGAGTGTGCCCTATATTTATGTCACCTTCTCCAGGATGATGCCCCATTTACCACTATCTTGATCCTGGGTCTGTTGTCTGACTTACTCCTCAGATGCTCATACTTCTAAATTTCTGCTTGCTTATTCTCACCCATGAGTGGACTTCTCAGCTTCCTGAGGGTAGAACCATACAGGCCTTGTTTATACTCATATCCCTCAATATTACTATAGTTTTGGCATAGTAGTGGACTCTAAATATTTTTTGATAAATAGAGAGAATGGTTGATAATAGCCATTATCTGTGCTACCCTGTGCTATACCATAGTTTAGTAAGCCAGGATACTAACTGATAAGCTCCTATGCCTGGATCTTAACTACTGGCAATGTAATATACCAATGCATACTCAATGGATAATAATTAATGATGCATTTAATGATAGTTAAATGTACTTGAATGCATAACTGTGTGTACTCATGGAAATATAAAGTAGGGAAAATACAACTTAAATCCTAGATAAAGATTTGGAATAATCCACATTAAAGTGATTTAAAGCTGTGTAAGTTGAAAAACTTAACAAGGAAGCCTATGAAGAAAAAAAAAAGTGAGTTTGAATAAAGCTTTTGAGGAAACCTCAAATAAAGTAGTAAGGGAAGAAAGAGGAATCATCAAACAGAAAAGGTAATCAAATAAGAAGCATTTGAATTAAAAAAAAAGGCTAAAATTGTGAGATTCAAAGGACTATCACTGCACACTCAGCAGCTCTAAAGCCATTCTATTTGCTTATCTGATGTTTACTAGATTGTTCCCATTTTGAAATAGAATCTGAATAAATTAAAATATACACATATATGTGATATATATCACATATGAGCATTGCTTATACTACTATAAATTTCTCTTTGCTTGTTTGCACACACAGACACATATGTAGAGAGACATGTCTATGTCAACCGTGTGTGTGTGTGTGTGTGTGTGTGTGTGTGTGTGTGTGTATGATGGTAGATAGATAGACAAATAGACATTGAGTGATGGATGGGCTTCCAAAATAAATTCAAAATAAATTGGAGAAGCAGACAGAGTAGATAAACTGTGAAACATAGATTTTAAAGAAATGGTCATGCAGTATTTATGCAATAGTTTGACACAAAAGAAATAAGCAACCACCAGAGAGAGTATGATTGATCCTAAGGCTTTTATGAAAAATGGTGGACATAAAGATGACTAAGTTAGAAATTATGTTTTGAAGAGCAAGAGAACTTCTGTCTTTGGGACAGAGACAAGGGGGAAAAATAGAGAGGAGTGATGATGGCAGGAGGGCAAATGACTTCCTTCTTCTATATCTGGAGAGTTGGTGATGGCATCTACTGAGTGAGGTTGGGGAAATGGAAATGAGTTTTCTGATGGCAAGAAAATTTAGAATAAGCACTAAGTTGTCTGTTTGAATCATTGAGAATTGGTAAAAGGAATTTGGGGTAGTGTGATAGATAGATAGGCCCAGTGTAAATAATTCAAACTATGATTTAGAAATGAGACCAATGGTTTGAGCTCTTGATTTTTAGAAATTATGTGATATAGTTAAGGAGAAAAAGTGGCAGAACCAAAATATTCAATTATGAGAAGTAAAGGGAATATTGTGTCTTGAGGACCCATTTAAAAAAAAAAAGATCAAAGAGGCATTAACACAAATTATACCCTGGGAATGAATGTTGATTTTAAATTCTTAAAATTAAATATTTTTATTTTTCTCTTCATGATATCATTTCAGTGTCTTCAACCCAGACTTGGAAAACAAATGTTTTCAAACTACAAAAGGGTCCAGAACCTGCACTTACTATAGAGAGAAAAAATGAAGCTAACCATCAGGGAGGACAAAAGGAAGCTAATAAGCAAGGAAGTAGCAACACACAAGAAACCACAGGGACAATTAGCCTGCAAGGACGACCAGGGCATTTTAACCAGCCAGGGAAAATGGGGAATTTTAACCAGCAAGGGAGGCCAGGAGTTTCCAACCAGCCTGGAAGTCTGCAAGGGAATTCAGGACACTCTATCCAAAATGGGAATCCAGGATCTTCTAGTCAGCGAGGAATATCAGGATCATCTAGCCAACCAGGAGAACCAGGATCTTCCAGCCAAAAGGGAAAACCAGGATGTAGCAACCAACAAGGAAAATCAGGATGTCCCAACCAACAAGGAAAACCAGGATCTTCCAGCCAACAGGGAAAACCAGGATCTTCCAGCCAACAGGGAAAACCAGGATCTTCCAGCCAACAGGGAAAACCAGGATCTTCCAGCCAACACGGAAAACCAGGATCTTCCAGCCAACAGGGAAAACCAGGATCTTCCAGCCAACAGGGAAAACCAGGATCTTCCAGCCAACAGGGAAAACCAGGATCTTCCAGCCAACAGGGAAAACCAAGGTCTTTTTACAATCAAGATAACAGAAAAAATGTAGCCAACCCTTTGAATGGCAATTTAAAGGAGATTCAGGTTAGTTAGTGCTATTTTTTTTTTTTTGCTTCATTCAGCTTACCACAACCATTCTATTTACCAGCCACAAAATAGTTAACAGAGTATACTGTACTAATGACAAATACTTTATAGATTCAGCTAAATGAGAAGGAATCTAGAGGTGGCTATTTTCCCACACAACAACTACAATCATGAGGAAGCGTCAGGCTCGTCCACTCTACCTCTCATTTCCTTCTATCATTTGTTTTCCTCTGCCTATATTAGACTAGCTCACACTCTCAGCTGAAGCCCATCCCCACCAGATTTAATTTTCATGCCCACTTTCAGTTCCTCCATGATCTACAAACCACCCAGGGGGTAATTCTAAACCATAACTGCAATCTAATCTATCTCTCCTCTGCTGAGAATTCTTCGGGGCATCCCTTTCCCTGGAAGATAAAATCCAAACTGCTGAGCATGACATTTAAGAATCTTCATCATCAGGACCCCGTCTGCTACATTTCCTCTCACTCTTGCTCACATGGTCCACATCATACAAACCCTCTGATTTTCCGTGAGTGTTGTCCTGATTGTTTCAGTATTCTCTATCTCAGAATGCAGTTTATTCTTTTGTAATTTATTGTCTATTCAACTAGATCATGAACCCCTTAAAAAAGTTGCATTTCTTTTCATACCTGTATTCCCAAGTCCTAGAACTAGACAGATGTGTTCATATGATGTGTTCTCTTGAACTATTTGCCAGGTGAGTGAGATGCGTGAATAATGCCGAATTGTGGGCACCATTACTGCAACAGTGAACACACGTCACTTCTGTATTTCCTGCGGAGTCCCAAGGGCTTTGCTTTTACTTGCCCTTTTCCCACTTGCTAGTCTCCTAATTTTTAAATGGGATATTAAATAAATGTTAAATATAAAGACTCCTAACATTCCACTTAATTTACCCAAAAACAGCTTTCTAGAACACATCTCCTGTCATTATCTCAATGAAAACCTCCTTTCAGTCTCATAACTTGTATTCCTCAATATGTATCAAATGAAAGCTGCTGTCATTTCCTCTTGGACCTCAAGTCTAGGCTCTCGCAGGGATATCACCAGACTATTGCTACCACCAGCAGGTGTCTGCATATTCAGGTTGTCATTTTCTCAATTTTATGCTGTCCGCTAAACTGGGGTGATAACCTTGTCCAGTTCATAGAGCATGTGTGAATGAAAGTAATTGATTAATATGAAGGGAGGTTTCAATAATACGAAACCAAGGGCAAAAAACTTAGGTATTTGACTCTAGGAGAACTAAGTCCCTAAGCCTTGCCATTCCACTAGTGTCTGCTATCTCTGCCAGTTAGAGCTCCTTTATGATCACAGGCCTGTTGTTCTATGACTAGGTTTTGGGGCAATGCCTCAGGCTGTACTTAACTGAACTTTGCACAATGCTATTTCCTGCCACATTTTCTTTCATGACACAAGAAAGAAAAATGTTTAATAAATTACAATCCTGTGTGTTCTGCATTTGTTAGTATGACTTTTCCCTAATCTGTTTCTTCCCATAGGGTAATCCTTGTCTACAAATAATTAAAGTGGTTGGATATGTACTTAGAGCAGGGGCTTAGATGCTTGAAAACTCAGGGCTGGAATCCCAAAGTGGAAATATAATCCACATATGGTCTTGGGCTTGTTGCTTAAATGCTTGTCATTCTACGATGGGCTGTACAGGGAAGCTAAATATACTCTTCTTTCAGTATTGTCACATGGATTAAATTAAAACACAAAGGATCAACAAAAATGATTAGTTTAGTACCACTATTAATTGATGAGTAATGAGCAATAATCGTTTGTTTTATTATAATATTGAAATTAAATTGATTTCCCTATGCTTACCTAATGGACTTCCCCATTATCTACAGACTGGACCCACCAGCAGTAGGAACCCAGGTGGAAATTCAAAATGTCAGTCTATCTACAAACCTGTCTGTGGTTCTGATGGAAAAACTTATGGTAACAGCTGTGTATTTAATGAAGCAAAAAGGTAAGAGGACTTTATGTTTCTTTGTACCAGGAAGTATTATTCTGATCCACAGAATTCTCTGTGTCTCCACAGTTTTCTTCCAATAATGTCTCAGCATTTGCCCAAAGGAAACCCAAAAGGATATTTAACCCTGGAAGAGTCAATTCAGTCATTTCCTGAGAAAATGTAATTCATTTAACTTTTGAAGTAGGAGTACATTTATTTTGGAGACATTCATTTGACCAAACTTTCATTTAACATCCACTTTGTACCAAACTGCTCTATGCACTGGAGATAAAGTTGTGAGGAGAAAAACACACAGAATTTCTTGTTTCCATTTTTACTGGGTTTGTGTGTGTGTGTGTGTGTGTGTGCGCGCACGCGCGTGTGTGTGTGAGAGAGAAACAAATACAATATATTTATATATTTTATATATTTATATTGTACATATATTTAAATGCATGCTATTATAAATATATAAAGAGAACTGTGACTCCCATAGGTTACTAACTATTGCCTACCAAAACATATTTAAGCTTAAATAACATTAAAGTTTGGATTTGATAAGCCATGAAAACTTTCAAAAGCTGAACTCTGTCCAGAAGAAAGATGATCATAAAGCTGATTAAAATTAGAATATGTGGCGAAGAAAGAGTCAGATAGTTCAACTTTCAAAGAGCTTATCCATGAAGTAGGAACAACATAAAAAAAATTATACTCCTCTTGTTTTCGATAGTTCCAGAATTTATTGTTTGGGAAATCATTATTATAGTAGTAAATGAATCCTAAAGGTGTCTCCTCCAGACATAGAAGTTAGAGTGGAAGGGACAATAAGTACCCAGCCTTTCCTCCTATAGGTCAGGTGCCTGGTCAAGAATAAGAAAGAACTAGCATGAAGTGCACAGATTCTTTGAGCACTCAGTGGGAAACTGGCCAGCCAGGATCCAGGCCTGCTTCTTCCATGAAATGTTGAATAACCACATTATTTTCTCTAGGTGGTACCAGTTATGTGGTTTTGATTTCTCTCATTATCTTGTTTTCAGGATGAGTCATGGAAAACTGACTCTGAGCCACGAAGGGAAATGCTAAGCATTTACTGCAAACAACTTACCCAAAGCCTCAAACGTCCAGTTGCAATTCTCTTTACATACTGGATTTCTCTGGGAGTTCCACTGGGAGATCAGCAAAATTCTTAGACATGATGGCTCCTACATTATTCTGTAGTTTGTTCCACTGCAAATAAAGTGAATTCCAGAATTACTCTGATTCCTGAAGTTGCTTTCTCTACTTTCCCAAATTTTGGGTCTATGATCTACCCATTCCCAAAGTGCCAACATGGCTAATACCTACAGCATCAATTTGAGAACCCTAATAGATAAAAATATTTCAGAAGAGCAAGGAAAAAAAAATAAAGATTTCCTCACTTTAGAAATACTCATGATGCTGATCTCTGACAGAACTAAAGAAACTATAGTTTAGACTGCATTCCAGGTGTTGCTAATGCAGGTGGTCTCTCCACACTGATGTGAAAGGGATTTATAACATTTTCACACTGTATTGATGGGCTTCAGAGGGTCCATAGAAACATATGCAAAATAAAACCTCTGAGTACTTTTTTCTTATAAGACTGCCCAAAACTTTATTATATTCTTAAAAGGGTATATGAGTACAAATAAATATTAAAATCTCGATCTACAGATGCTAAAATATAGAAACTTACTGTATTTATCTGACGATGTATTTTAAGATTGACATTCTATAACCCAGATGACTAGAAGAAATCTCTCCTGGATTTTAATCATACAGGTTAGCAACATGTTGCTCAGGAAAGAAAAAAAATTCAGCGAGAACATGAAATCAGAGCTGATAAAAATGAACGGTTTAATAATGAAAATGACATCAGAGAGACTGATCAAGAATTGGAGATCCATGAGGAATGCAAGTACTTTTATATCCAAGGGAGTCATAATTAGAGTAGGGGACTCAGATGGCAGTTTACATTTTAAATACATGGATCCAACACAATAAAAATGAACAAAACTTTAGGAAAAAAGCCCAGAGAAACTAAGTTCAACAGGAGGATGGCCAGAAGTGGAGAAATTATCATTGAAGACCTACAGGTCCAGTAGGCAGTGAGGAATCCAGGATCAGAAAGTACTCAAATCTAGTGAGGCTGTCAGCAAACCATTGAGAGGACTCTCACCAGGAACTTCCTCAAGGTACAGCTGCCAGTGTAGATTGGTAATTGTAAAGTCACAGACCCCACATGGCTAGGCTATCAGGATCCAGGAAGCGGGGTGGAAGACAGAAAAAGACACTACAGAAATTAAATAAGCAGTGACATTACTTGATTTTGAAGCAGAGAAGATGGGCTCTTGGTCTTATGAGCTCCCTTTTTTAAGGTCAAAATAATGGACTTCTATAAAAAAGCATACTGGGTAAGCAAAGATGGTTTCATTGACTTAGAGAAGACAAAGGATATTATAGACTTTGAGTACTGGGTTGGGTCCTCTTCCTCTCAATATATGTTTCAGTGTGCTAAATTCCTTCAATAAAAATCCTCATTTTGAGGAATCACAGTGGACCTCTTACGGGATTTCTTATATGATAATCTACACCTTTTCTTTTTCTTTTAGACATTATTCTCACCTTAAAATGAATCATCATTTTCAATGCTAATTCCTTGATGTACTTTTGTCTATGAAATGGCATTCTCTTGTCTTTTTTAACTCAATTGTTTGAAAAACCACATATATTTTCTCTATTTTAGTATTTACAATTATTGTCTTTTCCCAACCACATAGTTCTGGGTCCATAGATCAAAATGCCCCAAACCTCCTGCTGAGGGGACATCTGTTGGGACATCTTTGTGATATGGGACCCAGAATACCTCAGATTCTTATCTGCTGGGCCACCTAGCTCACCTCATGAGCTCTTCACCAACAGGCCATTAAAGGAGACTCCTCAGCCCTCAGTCAGGTGAAGGTTCAAGAAGAAAGGGCAAACATTATTGGCCCCATTTGCAAAGCTATCGCCCTCACTCTCCACTGCCTTCTGGGTCAGGTAGCTGAGGAGGGGAATGTGTGGAGCAGATCCTGGCGCATAGCCCCGGGGCTGTATCAGATTGGTCCTTCCTGAAACAACTATTTCTATTTTCTGAAGAAAAACTGAGACTCCAGTGTGCTTGTTTCCTCATGTGCAGCTCCACTTCTTGTCGTTGAGATCAGGGTGGGCAGTGAGCAGCTCCTTCCTAAATCTCCTCAATTGAGTTTTAAATTCATTGAAAAATAGGTGAATCCTGTGGCACAGAAAATAGAATAGAGCATTCAGAGATTTTTTTCAACACTAAGTTCTTGTGATTTCAGGATTTTGATTCCCATGTCCAATTGTTCAATATCGGCTTGAAAAATTGTCTTAATTACATGCTTGATGACATAAAAATGAGTGCAATTTAAAATAATAAATATTTTGCTCATTAAAATATTACATGGTGTTATCTCCATGGTGGGAATCTCCTTGGCCAGGTATCAAACTCATGCTGCAGTGGCTCTGGATAGCTTTATAGTGCTGTGCTTAACCCATTGCGCCACCAGGGAGGCCCCATAATGCGCTTTTTGAGGTCTCGTTTCCTTACAAGGTCTTGTTTGAAAATAATCCATTAAAAAGCAAATCAAAATAAAAATGTAATTCCACTTCACATCCATCAGAAAATAACATGTTGGCAAAAGTGTGGGGAAACTGGAGACTTTGTGTGTTGTTGGTGGAATATAAAAAGGTGCAGCCACTATGGAAAACAGTATGGCAATTCCTCAAAATATGAAAGTGGAATTACCATATAATTCAGTAATTCCACTTTTGGGCATACATTCAAAAAAACTGAAATCAAGGTCTAACAGAGATACTTGTAATACCAATAAAATATATACTAATGTTTATAGCAGCATTATCTATAACAGCTGGTCATGGAAAGAACAGGTCATGATTAGAAAAATCATCATCAGGCTCATTAGTGAGGTCTGTATTCATATTTGGCTCAATTTTTGACAATTACTAAGTGATTAGAATTTTTCCATTGACTAAGAGAAAAATTACCCATCAGAGAAACAGAAGATGGAAAATGGATGAAATAGTCTTGAGCATTTAAAAGAAAGCCCTTTAGTATTTTCAGTGACTTTATAATGAGGCTCTGGGAAAATAAGTGGGTGAGAGAGTAGTCTGAAAAGACACAAATCCTAATGTTAGCACTCAGAGGATGTGAAAGAGAAGCCCAAAGGCCACTTCCATGGAAGGAATGTCTCTGTCCTCTAATCTACTCATTCCCCCACTCCCAATTAGAAATATCCCTTTAGTCTAGTCTTCATGAACACTTCAGGAAGAAAAAGAATATTTATTTCACTGAAAATTGTTCATACCACATTACCACACATACATATCCCAGTAATAGATATCTTAACAATAGAGAGTAATAAATTATTGATACTTGCAATGAATACAAAGTATGAAAATATATACTAAATAACATGTCTACATAAATATAGTTTTTTAATTTTTATTATTTTATAAAATTATATTTACCAAAATAGATATTTTAAGATAAAGTTGCATGTATATTCATAATAAAGATTAATAAATTGCTGATATATGCAACACATTGAATGCATATACTAAAATATATTTTATATAAATGTATATTTTATAATGGACAAACTTTTGTGTGTATATATATATGCTAGTAATAGAATATTAAGTTACAATTTATAATAAATAAGGTAATTATAATATAGTATCACACATATTCCACATTATAATGTATTATTATACACCACATTATTATTTATTACATGCCATATTATCATTATATACCATTATGAGCCTGACCCACTGCCCACTGTGTTAATGTGACTATATACCATCATGTATTAATTAATATTATATACAAATAATATACATTATATATATGCACACACATATAACACACACACACACACACACACATATATATACACACACACACCTATTGCCAGGGCTGCTAGCGCTCATCTGCAACTTAATTCCTCTGCTACCCATGTATAAGAGCTATTACAGTAAACTCTACAGGGCATAAATTACAAAGTAGCTTTGTGATTTGGTGATGATTATCAAAGCTTCCTCATTCAAAATTATAACTGTTCATGATTAGTTCCAAACTGAAAATCTTGTCCAAATCAGTATTTTCCATTCATACAAGCACTGATGAATGAATTGTGCATACAATGTCATTCTGGGTAGCACCAAGGAGCATTATAACTTTAAAGTGAACTATGTAGCGATATAGGGAACTCTTAATGGGGACATTCATGGAAAGATGATGAGATTGAATAATGAGCATTTTTTCATTTGCATGATAAAAGTTGTTTTCATTTGCATTTCTATACAATAATATCATGCTATCCGAAAGAAAAATTAAGAAAGCAATTGCATTTACAATAGCATCATAAGCAATAAAATACTAGGAATAAATTTAACCAAGAAGGCAAACGATCTGTACACTGAAAGCTATATGGCTTTGATGAAACAAAGTGAGGACACAAATAACTAAGGAGACATCCTGTGTTTGTTGATTAAATGAAGCAATACTAGTAAAATGTCTAAAGTATCCAAAGTCATTTATAGATTTAATGTAATTCCTATTAAAAAAAGACATTTTTCACAAAAAATGGATCAAAACAATCCTAAAAGTTATATGGGAGCACAAAAGATACAACTAACCAAAGTTATCTTGAGAAAGAACAAAGTTGGTGACATCACAATTCCTAATTTCAAACTATATTAAAAATACACAATGGGTATATGAGGATCTGCTTAATAAACAGTGTTGGTAAAACTGGGTAACCACATGCAAAAGAATTAAATTGGGCCCTCCTACCACACACAAAAATAATTCAAAATGGATTTAGAGACTTAAATAAAATATCAGAAACTATAAAGCTCCTAAAAGCAAATATAGGGAATAAGCACCTTCACATTGTTTTTAGCAATAAATTCTTGTATACAAGACCAAATCCAGAAGCAACAAAAGCAAAAATAAATAATAGTGACTGTATCAAGCTGAACATCTTTTGCACAGTAAAGGAAAGAATCAACAAAATAAAAAGCCAGTGTGCATAATGGGAAAACATATTCAAAACTTGTAAGGAACTCATACAACTCAAAGGCAAAAACAAACAAACAAAAAACCCACCAAAACCAAAAACCAACCACCCAAATTAAATAGTGGGCAAAGGAGTTGAATAGACATTTTTGCCTAAAGATATAGAACTGACCAGTAGGCATATGAAAAGTTGCTCAATATCATTGATTACACTGGACAACATATTTTTACAAAAGTCATGGTACTGAAATAAAATTAGTCATTACCTATCAATTTGTATGTGCTCAATATGAATATGACAATCAAATTCTAATTTTGGCTCTAGTTTTTTTTTGTAATCTGCAATAAATTGATGTTTACATCATGAAATGCATGCCAATAATAATAGGACTACGGTTAATACCTATAAAAAATCAAGTCATAGACTGCTTCTTAGATTTCTTCGCTTGTCTCTTATACAGCTGTTCAGGAGCACCTCTGGGGAGTGTCCAGCAGTAGTCAGCTTGCATTGTAGTAGACCATTTTCCCTAGTATCTTTGTTGTATTGATGCGTTATCTTGATGAAAACGTTTGCCATATTCATCACTAACCACACCACAGTTTTCAGGGAAGAAATCCAGATGGGAATGAAGGAAGTGGATCTTTAGAGACATACTGCAGCCAAGTTTCTGATACCGCATCAGCATGTCTTCTACTAGTTCCTTGTAGTTTTTGCCCTAACATTCCCAAGAAAGTTTGTAGACACTAGGCGAAAAGCATTCCATGCTTGTTTCGAATCACCCTATAGCAAGTTGTTGAACCGGTCATCTTTGAAGAGCTCTCGAATCTAAGGACCCACAAAAACTCCCTCTATAATCTTTGCTTTGCTTTTGATATAAAGTAATTGTTTACACCTTCTTCTAGAATATTCCATTGTTGGAGTCTTGATCCTAGCAATTCTCTGCCTTGTTCTTGGATAAGTCCAAATCACAAACCAGGTCATTTAGTTCTTACTGTGTTAGTCTGTGTGGGGTTGATGATGCACCACAGTGAAAATCTGCATCACTGCATGCTGATGGAACAGGAGAAGAATAGGTCGGCTCACCCTTGTCCTCATCAGATGAATCAAGAGAATATTCTGCTGGAGGTTCTGGAATAGGAAGCCCTCACCATGTGGAACTGGTCTCAATGCAGACGGAATGTTTGGGTAGGCTATTTTCGACTTCTTTGGCTTTGTTATACCACTGGAAAGAGGAGGAACCAAGCAGAAGTAACAGTCTTTTATGTGGTTGCTTGGCTCTCTCCACACCATGGGGACTGCAAACGGTATGGATGGTCTTTTGCCATTTAATCACTGTGAAAGCTGTGTTGTACATGGAGCACAGCATATATGCGGGGCCCAAGGCTTGTCTTGGTCACCAACTTTGCATCCGAAGTCAAGATGATGAACCTTCTTCATTTGAGAGGTGATCCTTTTCTTCTGGTTGGCAAATGTCACTTCCCCACAAATAGAGCAGAAATTGTCCACGTTATTAAAACACTTTCGAGGCATTACTGTTCTGTATTGTGTTGAAATGGAGAAAATAATAACAGCTCTATGGAACAGTAGCTTAAACTGTCTCACACGAAGTCTGAAATATTTCCAATGCTCAACCTTTACGACAGGGTTTTCTATAGTGCACTGCTGACGTCAGCTTACTTCAGCAGCCGCCTGGCAGTAGTATTGCATTGCATCACAAAATTATGCAATCAACTCTGGAAGATGTGTGCATGATGGTATTATGCAATGTGATGCAATAATACATCATTCTAGGCTGATTTAGGATGTTGCTGCAGTCCTAGTGGATAAATTTACACGGTGAAACATATATAATGAATTATATGAAATCTCTTCAAAACAAGAGCTAATAAAATATTTTCAGGGTTATATTCACATTCAGCACACCAAGATAGTACAGATTAGGGCCTTTTTAAGTCAGTTACGATCTCACTGTTGACTAGTGTTATTAGGGAAATGCAAATCATAACAAGATATTATTTTACTCCTGTTTGAACGGCTATTTAAAAAAAAAGTAGCTAACAAATGGATGTGGAAAACATCACAGTTCATGGAATTCTAAGTTTGTAAAACCATTATGGGTAAGAGTATGGAGAGATCTCAAACAATAAAGGTGAAACTGCCATATGACTGGCAATCCCACTTCTGGACATTACACACACACACACACACACACACACACACACACACACACACACACATATATATTTCTCCAAAGGAAATGAGATCAGTATCTTGAAGAGATATCTTCAGTCCCATATTATTTGTAGCATGATTCACAACAGCCAAACTTATGTGCCCATTAATGGATGAATGAATAAAGAAATTGTGCTTGATACATAAACAGAATTGTATTTACCATTAAAATGAAGGAATGAGATGTATGTCATGTAGAGTTTTGCCTATATTTTCTTCTATACATTTTATGGTTTCAGGTCTTACATCCAGGTCTTTTATCCATTTTGAGTTGACTTTTGTGCAGGGTGTGAGGTAGTAGTCTAGCTTCATTTTTTTGCATGTGGCTGTCCAGTTTTCCCTGCACCATTTATTGAATAGACTGTCCTTGTTCCACTGCATTTTCTTTGCTCCTTTGTCAAAGATTTATTGAATAGACTGTCCTTGTTCCACTGCATTTTCTTTGCTCCTTTGTCAAAGTTGTTCATAGATATGTGGCTTTAATTCTGGGTATTCTATTTGGTTCCATTGGTCTTTCTGTCTGTTTTTGTTCCAGTACCATGCTGTTTTAATTATTATGGCTTTGTAATATAGTTTGAAATCAGGGAGTGAAATTCCTCCATTTTCTTTCTTTTTAGTTAGGAGGGCTTTAGCTATGTGAGGTTTTTTGTGGTTCC